>JAQFYC010002671.1:0-24311 GCA_034694165.1 Tomocerus mixtus | reverse complement strand
GTTGTGCGAGTAGGTCTGTTACTGTCTATGGTAGCCAGTCCTCGGTGCCACCCGTCGAAAAACAGATCAAAAATTGATCTGAACCTGACGGCACTTAAATAACATGAACTTTTTTTAACTATACTAGAATGCCCTAGCAGTAGTAATTCATCCTTAATTTTTGCTGTGCAATTTAAATCATAGCTATATACATATTTGGTATAATTGTTAAGAGTCAGAAGGGATTTGTAAAACCGGTCATCTTGCAATTACCTTTAGCTCTATAGGCCGTTAATTTTGGTTTTATTTGGTAAAGTGTACGATGATTGCGCTTAAAATTCAGAACATATTGTACACTGTGCAATTAAAATTGAGAGATGAGTAGAGGATAGTGTAAAGTTGAGTAGGACTTGAACATCTTGACAGCTGCTAGTGTGAAAAGGAGAATAAAATATTAAAATAATATGATAGTTAGCTGAGTGATTTCAAATTGGTTGATGATGTAATGTAAGAATGGTTAGCTGGAAGATAATCTCTGTCTTTTCCTTGCATGGCTTTTAGCTCTTTAGTAGATATGCCTACGTTATAAGCATAGTGGAGTGGAAAGTGATCTGTAGACTTATCAGTGGAACTCAGAAGGAAAATGTGTAATAAAATAAAACGACATAAATAGGAGCTGCATGGTTTTATTGTACGAGGCGAATCTTTTATCGCTTACTATTCTAATGTAGATATACATTCTACATATTATGTAGTCTGAGTCCCTACGAACAATAACACTTCACATAATGCATTAATGCACAGTAGAAATACAATAACAATAACAATAAACATGATAACTAACAACTACTGCCAAGCCAAGGCAAGGCAATGCAAAGCAACTCCATTCTCCGTCAGATTCTTTAATACTTTATTTTGAACTTTTAGCTTCCCTTTGCTCAGAATCCTATACATATGGATGGTATGTAAGGAGATATGAACTTTATTTCAGTGCTAAGGTAAGTTAAGTGATAAGCACGTAGAGCATCTTCTCGTGTTATGATTATTCAGGTGAGTACATGAGTTGGCAATTAGTTTTCATCTTACACTCTGTATTTCAATAACCTACTCACATTTATTAGCTTTAGTCCATAGTCCATTCAGATTATCTATACAACAGGTAGGAAAGAAATTAAGTTAAGAGTAAGTGGACTGGACTGGCCTGGCCTGGCCTGGAGTGGACGTTGGCTATTCAATTGTCTGAAATATTTATTTAAATCGTAGCTGTAAATTTAAATAGAAAAATTGCTAGGCTGACGGTTCTTTTTTAATAGGAGTTCATGACATGTAAGCAATCTGTGAGTTTTTATGTGAATTTGAAACGAACTAACATAAAGATTGGAGGAAGAGCCGACGAAGATAATACATCTCTTTTGTCTCATCAGAAAATGGTTTTGAAGGTATATTGTACTACACAGTACACAGAATAAAGGAAAAGGAGCTCTATTCGAAGGTACTTCATATTATTAAAAGGGTATTGGTATTGATGATGAGCGTGACATGATGTGACATCATTTCACAACATATCACATCAAGAATTAAAGCAGATTCTCATGTTGTGGTATTCATAGAAGGAAAATTCCAAGATTGCTGGGCTAGGACATTTTTCTAATGGCTTGTGTTTTGTGTATTACTTATTGTTAGAATGTGTACAAGAAAATACGTTTGGGTTTTTTGCTTTAGTGTGGTGAGACTTCTAATGGTACATTATGATATCTATTTTATAGCTAAGTCACCGTCATTTTCTAGAGAGTCAAAGGGAAAAGTCAAGTCAAGTCAAGCTAGCTACTAGTGTAAACAATGGGAGAGTTGTGATGTTTCCTGAGTAGTATGTATTTGTATTTAAGATATTCATGTTGCCGTTAGGCATGTCAACTATGAGAGATCCAACGTCAACTTTATTGCATGAATGGCCATGGCAGAGGCTGATAAGCAGGCTTAAAGGAATTATAAACCATCATTTCATGCCTAGCATAAAATAAAAGTGAGATATTGTAATGACCGAAAAAACTGGTATTTTCATTACCAGAGCCTGCTGAAGAGTCTTAGGAAAGACCAGAGCAGGCCAGGCCATGCTAGAATATCAAATTCCCTGATGGAGTGAAAAAAACACTTTCATCTTATGGTTTGTTTATCTGCAACAATATTACCCTATAAAATATAACTCTATATACAAAAACTCTACTCTGGCTTCCAAAAGTGTTAGCATATTTATCGCTTTCTAATTTACTTTGTTTATTGACACACAGTAGTTGCTGGAATGGTAGTTCAATTTTAGTTTCATTGCGACGCACTGAATTCCAAAGCGTCGTCAAATTTCCAGACTAGACTAGACACATACATTATAGACAAATAAAGACAAAGCAAAACTCTCTTACATAAATTCATGGCATACCATTTGGGTAAATGTACTTCTAAGGGCAATAAAACATACAACAACAACTATCATGAAATTAAGTAGCTTCCCTTCCATAATAAAGAAACCAATACACATTTCATAAAATGCGAAACAATCATTCATGGAAATCTTGAATTTTACTATAGGTATACAAATACTACTTGGACTTAAATATACTGGACCACTTATCCATATAAGTTTTTCATAATAACAACTGTATGGAAATTTATATTTGAATTATTGGGTTGCACTGCAGTATTTACTGTACCTACTTTATATTATATAGTGTGTGAATTCCAGCTTATTTGCAGTTGGCAAGAATTGATGTGATTATGATCGAAGGAGATTGAAGTGTGAGTACTTCTATTCATGTGGTGTCTCCGCGAAGTGCAATGTAAGCAAGGGAAAGTGCAGATGTGTAGTAAAAAGATGGAAGTGAGTAAACTTCAAACTTCGATATAATAAACTTTTTGATTTGAAAAGAAGCGAAGGGAAATGCAATGCAAGGGAAATGGCTCGTTTAGTTTCGCAGTCTCGTAAGTTTCATCTTTCTTTCGTCTTCACATAATATCAGTTTTATATTTTTGTCTGGAAAGGGTGAGAGTGCAAAGTGTAAACAATAAAAGGTGGTGAGAGCCAGTCGGAGAAGAAAAACAGCAGAGATCTCTTTTTGTCTCTCCTCTTCATTTCTTCATTAAAATATGCACACTCTGCTATCCCTTTATCTTACACATTCCCCATTCCTATTCCAACAACTAAATTCACCAATCTTCCCTTCAAATCTTTTCATATCTTTAATAAGGTTTCAAATTTACCAAGAACGCCTATATTTATCTGAAGACTTATCAGTAAAAGTATACTAACAAATAGCTATAGTAAATGCTATTCTGCTCTAAATAAAAATATTGCCTCGTACAACAAGGGGACAAGGAATGAAGCACATAAAATACTTCTTCATTTGTTTTACTTTTTAATTTTCTCTTTTGTTTCCTAAAATTTTCTATTATAGTATTGAAAACACGCTTTTGTTTATCCTTTCCTATGTGCACATTCTGTACATATAAGTTGCACAAATGTTCAAGGATCCATGACAATTTAATTTTTCATGTCGCAACTTTTCTTATATTCCAAATCATTATGTGGTACGTACAAGAATCACTTTTAATCGATACGCCTTCATTAATTTATAAACTTAGCTCTAACTAAATGATACAGAAAAGAAATATTCCTTTCCAATGTATTTCTTTGTAGAACTTGGTAATGATTTGCAATTTATTGTTCTAATATCTTGTAGGTAGATATTTTAATAATTGGCACGTAGAATGACCAACCTGTAATATAAAGTAAACTAGTGGCGTTTATGCCTCCATATATTTTCCAAGTATTAATCTCTCATCTCTCGTTTATTATGCATTTTATTAAAATTTAGTAAATAAGCATCATTATCTGCTTCTTTCAAAACATAATTATGGTAATTTTTGATTAGTGCAACATGGTAATTTACCTTAAATAAACATACATACAGGATTACCTTCGTCATATTGTGTACTTACAGTTAGTGTATTAATATGAAAGATAGTGTATTTTATTCCTACTTATAACATGACATACTTTACATTATATAAATGCATAACTCTTAGAATAATAATGGTGAGAAACAAATAAATCTGCTAAGTCCATTGTGGTAACAATGGAATAAAATAAACAAAATGTTAAGTGGTTAGCTTATAAAGATGAAATATCAAAACAGAAAGTTGAATGCAGACAGAACAAGAAAGGACAGAGCTACCCACATATTATAAATATACAATTCAATTTAAAATACTAACGTTAACGTTAATGTAAACGTAAACTGTAAACGTAAGGGAGTAATATATTGTATGTAGGTAGTTCAGAGATGTGATATTTTATAATGTATGTAAGTAAACTATTCATTTCCTCTAGTTCTTTGCTGCGACATTCACTCCCTCGGAGTCAGAAGTCAGAAGAAAAGAGGAGATATGAGAATTCATGTACATAGAAGTTAAACTTGATTTGATAGGGCTAGGAATATGAGCTAGTAATCAAGTTGACTCTTCTGAAACTCTGAAACGAAAAGAGGGAACTTGACAGGCGATAATATTTTATCCAAAGGAAGAATGTACATGTCATAATAGGAGCGTGTAATTTCGTATAATATTATACAATAAGTGTCATAAAATACCTCTGCCAGCTTAGCTATGCAAACTATTCACAATGGTTATTAAAGAACCTAGTAAGTGTACTGTAGCTGTGGCGTAGTGTGCTGTGCTATGCTATGGTGTAGCCTACTGTAGGTAACATACATATTTACATACACTTTTTCCATCTACTTTTCTGTTCTCTGCTCAAGGAAGGTTATGTGTCAAATTATCTGTAGTGGAAGCAATATCAGTAGTCACAGAAATATACATGAGCATGAGCACCATATATGCCACAGCCAATAAGAACTATCCGACTGGAAGATCAATAATCTTATTACATAACAGTATGAAAATTAAATTTTTCTCCATAATACATATTGTATCTTTTGTTAAATTTTAATGCAACGGTAACGATGAGAAAAATATTACAACTAATCTACAAAAAGTCAAGAGAAATATTATAATATTACTCAATCCTCTAATGTTAATGTTTTTCTTTTTCTTTACATCGTTCAAAAATCTTGGACATTAATTTATATTCATATTTTTAGTGTTATAACCACATACTTATTTAATTGAGTTTAATTGTTGATTAAAGGAATAATGGTTTGATAAATAAATAAATAAACTGGTGTAAGTATACTAAGGCATTTTTGCCTGGTAGCTATTATTGTCTACGACACGGTTTTAGTAGACGGATATGCGTAGGTATAATAATGCATTTAGTTATAGTAGTTACTATCCATAGAATTTTCTCTTTGTATTCATTACAATGAAAATAAAAGTTATAGTCCTATCTTATGTAATAGTGGCATTAAGATTTAAGTAAAGCTTCCTTGCCTTGCCCTCCTGTCTTGTCTGTCTCTTCCCATTAGAATCTCACAGAGCTAGTCAACTCAACTCACAAGTCACATCAAGAAGGATTATGTAGAATTCAACATCACAGCAGTAGCGAAGTAGTGTTTGTACTTTGAATGCTTGAATCTATGAATCTGTGGATCCATTGACTTTGAGTTCCGTCTCTTCTTTCTTGACTTGACCTTCCAGGATCAAGACAAGAATAAAAAGAGTTGAGATGAAAAGAATTTTTGTCATTTTGTCAGTGGTTTATGCTCAAATCCTATCTAATGGAATGGTCATGGCCACTCTTTTTACATACCTTTTGATTTTAATCGTCTGCATTCATTACAATAACTATTTCAAATTACTTCTTTGGTACTACTATAATAATATAGTAGCCGGAATTACATATAGTTGCGTATATTGAGATATTGAGGGACAAAACTCTACATTACCATCATGCTTATAACAATCCAAGTAAAATTGGTATGACATGGCAGACAGTCATTTGTTTTTAGTACAAAGATTTGCTTTATTCTTAAAAAAATGAAATGTCACCATAACTCGTATTAAGCTTATCATTGCTAGTATTTTATAAAAACTCTTACGCACAAATTAAATATTTCGTATATTTAAAATATAGTATATGCAACAGTAAACTAAAAATGAGTTGACAAAAAACATTGCATAATTTTAAGAATCCATGTTTAGTTAGTAAGGGTGGAGAAGAATTTAATAGTAAGTATCTATACAGATACAGTAGTAAATGTAATACAAATACCAGTAGTTGAGAAAGGAACGTGAGTAAGATTTTAGCAGTTGTGTTTTGTATATATCTGTATGAGACGTGCAGTAAAGTAGTCTAAAACATTTCTGGCTAGGTGAGCTATAAATATCCCAGAGGCTCTGCGGAAGCAATACAGGGAAGCAGTAAAATATGGACGTTGTTGTCATTATTCCCATATCTTTATAATAGATAGGTTAATCAAGTCCTTGACTTGGCTGGCTTCATCTACCTCAGTCTCAGCCACTGACTGCGTTTGCTTTATTTTGCTCCAAGTCAGAAAGTCGAGTCTCAAAGTTTCTTGGTTGTTGTGTTGTGCTGTGTCGTGGAGGATGGGAAGTCTAGTGTTTGAACGTGTCTGTCTGCAGTAGTTATGTTATGTAATCTAGAGACACTACCTATTACCTATATAATACTCCTTACTGTATTTATATAATAATATGTCCTCCCTCGTCCTCACACACAACACAACACAGCCCAACTTAGATGACTAGATATTCATTGTGTCATTGCTACTCACTTCACTACAGGGAGATTCATTTTACTCCTGAACTGCAACTTCTGTAATGTAGCTGAACTGAACTGAACCTCGTGCCGTGACTTCTCTAACTCTCTTTCCTTTTTGTGAAGGTGTGGTTGATTTCGTGTTCACCGTGCAGTTCTGGGAATTTAACAGTGAAAGTATATATTTTACTACATATAACTATAAGTAAGAGAATATTGTAGAATTGCCTATGTATGTGAAATGTTATCTTAATAATAGTATTATGTAGTTTGCTTTAGCTTTGCTCTGCTTTCACTGTACATTGTAGTAGATCTCTTGGCTTGAAAGTTAAAACTTGGAGAAGAGGAACATTTTCCTCGTTCACGTATTCGTCCTTCTCTACGTGTACGTGTCTTCCTTACTTTCACATCCTACTTAGTGCGAACGAAGTGAGAGAAACCACGCAAATACATACATACTAGCACATAACTACAACAGAACTACAGAGCAAGATACTAATAATATAAACACATTTGAATTGGAATACGTGTTCCAGAAATGTCCTCTTCAGTTATACACGCTTCGCTGTTAGTGAGTTACTTATTCCATCTCTAAGTGCCCACTTCTCTTTCACTTCGACTCCAGTTCAACATTTATTTGAAACTGTTCCCAAAGTTTATTATTAGAAGTTAGAAGGCTAAGGTATGCTACTTTGATACTCTTTATTATACTCTAATCGTTACTATCTTTCTCGTTATATACTCAAAACTGAAGAAGTAAATAAATTCATGATAGCATTCTGATACTTTGTCATGTACATTTCACTTTAGACAGATCTACACAACTCTCTTGTGGTTGCAACTGATAAACATCAACCATAAACCCATAAACTATTCCACAAAACTAGCTAAACGCTCTAAGAAATGAAATCGCACAATACGTACATTACCTAAATATATTCTTTGTACAATTAATGCTAAAACTTAATAATATTATTACAAGCTAAGACTCACAAGATACCATGCCTTGCATAGATATAAATAATATTATGTAGGTTATTAGTACAGTAGTATCGTACATGCAAAAGAATAATATTCAAGATATTACCTATGTTATGGTTTCTAGAATTCCTTAGGACGTGTGTTGTATCTTAGAAACATAATAGATTAGGCAATTTGTAAGTTCATTTTATTGAACTCTTTGTATATCTACCTACATTTACAAAAAGACTACTTTATGTCCTCTAAATGGCCAAACTCTCTTAGAAACTTTTCTCGGAGCACCAGAAAACATTTGGATTTAAACTATTTTATAGGAACGCACATTACTATTTCGGAGTATAGCGAATTAATGTGATCTACGGCTGGAAAATGTATATATTTACGATAAGGAAGTAGGTGAGCATATTCCTGTATGTGAATACAGTCCCATTTCCATATCTAAAGGTTGAATGCATTATATTGTATTATGTAGGGAGAAAATTCCTCTCCACATTGTACATATAAAATATGTATGTATGCTATAAGTAGAATGGCAGATAGCGGCTGGACTGAATTTGCTAGTCTGTACGGTAATGTAAGTTGTGCTGATATCTTGACTTGGTTTTACATTTTGCTTCTTTCGCTCTGCTCTGCCCTCGCTCCGCGTACAATCAAATCCACAAAAATAATACATAGGTACTTCCAAAAATGTATATAGCTTTGCTTATGATATTTTTCCTTGAAATCTGACTGAACTGAACTGAAACTGCTGCGTGCTCTCTTCTGTGAGTTTATTTGTCTTAAAGAGTTGGGCTAAACTCACTCACATTCGCATAATACAAGCCAAAGCTTAGGTAAATGGAATACATAGGAATATGAGGAAGGAATGGATGAAGGCAACAACGCAATGGCAAAATTCAACGAATTCGTAAAACGTAACTAGGAACGAAAATGGAAAGATAGGCAGGAAATTTCCCTTGGAGGCATACATTAATGATGACTTTCCCTTTGCCATTGTATCGTGAATAGCATTTGCTCTCCTGTTCCGTTTTCCTTCTGTCTTTGTCTCTTCTCCTACAGTATTACATTAGTCTTGTTTGAAATATACATTTGAGCTATCTAAATGTGATGTGATGCCATGCCATGCCACGTTTCAAGTTTCACTTTGGCTTCGCCTTATTACAAACATAATATTAATCAACTCATAATGCTCGCGAATTGTGTTCCTAATAGCATTCTCCTATAGATATTACTTCATGTACATAATATATCTCTATTTGTATTCCTTCCTCTATCTCATCTACTATTCTCTTGCAGGAATGTAATATTATAATACTTATATATTATGATATATGTTTATTTGTGTACTTTACATAAGTAGAATGTAGTATTATGCTTATATTAAATACAGTGCCGAGACTCATAGTCACTCATCCTCTTTCCTTCGATTGTATTCACATTCTCCTCAATTGCAACTCCAACAATTAGCCTTTAAGCAACTCAGAGAAACTATGATAATAAAATCAAATAAATTCTCATTGTACACCCAACCGGCAGATAACGAAGAGCAAAGCCTTATTCAGTTACGCCAAATCTTTTGATTCGATTTTATAATATGACATGATCCCCTCTCATGTTCTATACATATTTCCTTTATTAGCTTAACTAACCTAACTGACTATCTTCTATGGTTACTGTACTTTAGCCTTCAAGCAATCAATTCTCAGCAAAACTTCCTACATACATATATACACTGTCTACACCAAGCCGAAACAGAATGGACAATTTCATTCCCTTCCTAAACCCAATAGGTATCTTACTATCTATAATATGTAGTATCATGACCATCATAGAAATTCATATCAAAACTTTATATTATATTAGTTATTATCTATTCCACTTTATTCTATATAGAAACATACACAATGCAATGGCAATACTGATGCAGCGACTTTTATCAATTATTAAATCCGTTTCAACAGTATTAAACATATCTTTGAACATTTTAAAATCAAAACAAAAGATTTAATTTGCTTTGAATTTCGATAGAGTGATAAAATTTGCATGAAAGGAGGATATGCTAAGAAGATTGAAAGAATATTTAAAAGAGTATGCAGTAGGTATTATTGTCACGCAAAATATACAGAATATTCAGTAGGTACTTTGAGATTAAATAGATACTCACTCAGTAGATTTAGTGCTTCTTTGTTTTTCTTTCGCATAATTGTAATAAGCTACATGTATTGTTCTAAACTTTCATTTAAGCCGTATTGTAATAACAACACGTATGCATCATAAGAAATGGAAGGAAAAATAATCCAAGTAAAAGTATTACAAGTCTATTCGTATCGCTTGTGTAAACTCCTGCTGGTTTGTATATTATTCTAATCTCATTCAAAATTGACGGATAAAAAATACATTGATGCAATAATATGTGATAGTATAATAACATAACATGTTAATCATTATTTATGTTGATCCTATATAAATAGCTGTTATAATACCATAGATATCCTCATTTTTTAAGCCTAGTAATAGAGTCTGGAAACCCATGAGAAAAGTCAAAGGAGCACCGTTACTGTTAGTAAATTAGCATGCAGTTCTGCGTATTCTAGGTAAGTATAGAAAAGTAGACAGCACCTCAACATAAAAGACCTGTCAATTTTCTCAAATCAAATGAAAGCTACACGATGCACTTCATAACGTAAATTGCATTGTGTTATGCTAGGAAACATCAAAAAATCGATGCACTACATAACTAGGCAGACTCTTCACGAAATTCTTGTAAGATTACATCGATCCTGATCTGAAGTGATGTTAGTTGAGTTGAGAAGTTGAGCTGACGCTGACGTTCCTATCTGAAGCACTCGTTCAGAAAGCCAGAATGCATATTTTTAAATAGCATATACTGTTTCAGGAAACACAATCGATTGCTCATTGCACGATTTTGAGATCGATGCCAAAACAAAAGAGAATAATAGGTTAGTGTAGCTGTTGTAGTGTAGTATGTGCATAAATATATATTAGCATGTGCGTATGTAATCTTTAAGCTTTAAAAGCTGTTCTTGTACTAATACCTTACTGACTAACAATACTAACAGCAGTTTACAATGTGTATCACTACCACTACCAACCAATATCATATTTATTTAAAATTTGATCATTTTTATTGCAAGTTTACAATACCTACTCCTTTTTGCTTAACGATTTTAAGTACCTAATGCTAAATCCAATATCATTAATAATAAGTATATCTAATAAGCAACACAATTTTATTATACAAAGTAGTAAACGGCTTTAGAACTATACTCTACACCAAAATCACAAGTTAGCACTCTGGCATGGGAAATGTGGAAGATTAATAGATAGTTATTGCCAACATCATTTGTATGTACCATATTGGGACTTACTGTGCGTACATTAGCAAACTACATTATATACATAAATGGATTTGTCGTGCAAACTACCTATTTACTACTTACCGATCTATAAAAGCAATTTAAACGCCGGCTTTAGTACAATTAAAGTCGAATGCAGATAAGATGTTCATAGACAACAAGAATTCATGTTCTAAGACACAAAAGAAAGGGATAGCATGCTCAGGACAAGAGAGTTAGAGTCGAGAGAAACCGCTTTGACGTGAATGAGCGTGCAAAAATGTTCTACTGTGTACAGTACTATTAAAACACAGAGAAGTAGCAAATAAAATGATGTGAACATCCCCGATTCAGGTCTATAGAGGTATCAAATCAACGTATCAATCATTCAGCTTCAGTTGCAGCTGATAATATTTAAGGCAACAATATTATTATTGCAGAGTCATGATGCCAATGCTAGAAATCTTTCTACCATTAATACTTCTTAATAAAAATAGGAACTCATTATTAATACCTAATATACTTATGAATAAGTAGATATAAATCAGAAGAAAGTTATAACTTCCTTGCAAATAAATTATTTTTATCAGAACATAAATAACTCTCAGAACTCATGTGATATTTATTAATTTTTGGAAAGGGGCAATGATATATACTTTAATAACCTATTGTATATTTATGAGAAACTATTCTTTCTATTTATTAATAGGTAATTACTGCCAAAAACTATTTAAGGAACATCCTAATCTATGTAGGTATTTAATATTTAGACACTTGTTTCAATAATCAGATTCTGTAGAAAAAGAATATTGACCTTAATAAGTCCACTAACTAAATATGATGTATTATGGATTGTCTGAAATACTACTTCCAATTTCTATATAGAATACAACTCATGAAAGTAGGTACCACATTTAAAGAGCAGGACGTAACGCAGGAAAAATGAAATGGTAGCAGCAGTGATTTGTTTTGCTTGGTTATGATATGAAAAACAAATTACACACCATGTCAAACAAGATTCATCGCTGTCGTTATTGTCACACCATGCAATTTGTAATCTATTTATCTTAATGAATGTATAATAACCCTATTTGTACGTGACACCTAAATAAATGTATACCTAGGTTAGGTGCCTATAGAAAGCAATAAAATAGATCCAATATTTTTGGAAGAGAAAGGATAGCCATTATATGGATGCTGCATAAATAATAATAATAATATATCTCTATATAAGGAATTGCTAGCATGGCATGGCTGCAACAGCAACCAAGTGACAATAACTATAAGTAAAGTCACGATACTAATATTTATTAGTCTCACTCATCGTCATTGTCAGTATAAAAATTGCCAAATATCAAATAGCGAGTTATATTAATGACGGCAATGAAGTCGACTCAAGTCGGCTCGTATTTTAGTATACTTATTTAGATGGAATGGAGCTCGAGATTGTCTTTTATTCAATTTGATTGGCTTTGATTGAAGTTGCTATGAAATGAAATGAATCTGATGTGATGCGAGACTAATATTACAATGTTGGCTTTGACTTGGCTTTGGAATCCACACTTATAATAACCAAAGGCACATAAAATAATGCAATACACACAATAAAAGTTATTACAGCCTTTGACTTCTTAACACTTCACTTATAATATTATTTTTCTCCCTAGTCTCACTATCTATCCTGCTGTGGCTTCAGATATTACATCTTGTCTTGAGTGCCTATATCTGTACTTTTATTATTAGAGAAATAAAACAGATTTGGCTATGTACGTAAAGTACGTTTGAAATTTAGGTCTCCGTGTCACATAATTACGTATAGTACAGATATAAATAAATTTCTACCACAGAGATGCAAGGCAAGGCAAGCTAAGGCTGCTAACTGTGAAACGCATTGAGTTTTATTGACTGTAATGTAATAACAAAGAAAAATTTATCAGCTCCCATTCAATTGAAAAGGATGCCAAAATAATGAAACGAATAACACAAAGCTGGCGCAATGCTTAATGCAATACACTAGGCATTTTCGTCTACTACTCACACTATTTATATGCAATATTTTATATAGCGATAAAACTTTGTTCAATTTTCATGTAATTAATTTTCTTCAACTGCCATCAGAACAATGTACCTTTAATGTCCACTATCTCCTGAATTGCTATCTCAAATCCACCTGAAGCAACAGTCTGTCATTCAATATTGCAAAGAAACAGAATTCGAATCAAACGGCCATGTCCATCCAACAACAGTAGTTGTGCCTACTTATTTACCTCCAGATGCTTAACTTACATACATAGTATACCACTTAAGCTAAAAAAGATTTGATCAACTTGTTACTTGTATTTGTATTTTTGTATAAGTTGCAAAATTATAATACGAAAATACACAAATAATATATTCGAATGTAATAAACTTTCATTACGAAAAGGAAAATTGTATTTTTTATCCAAATTAACGCATTAGCATTTTTACCAAAAGTAGCTCATCGCATAATTGGCTAATCCCAAAATCTAACAATATGTTGCAATGCGATTTACGAATATAAGGACTCTAAAGAGCTACCGATGATAGTCTTATAGTAAATCTATGCTGCATACATAATACGTATAAGAAGTGATGTGAACGCATCATTATTATTATCTATGTACCTAAATAGGTAGTAAAAAGAAATAAGATTAGCGATTAGCCAAGCCAAGTCATAGTCTCCCCTATTCTATAATGTTAGGCCTATATAAGTACACGCTCGGTTCAGTTCACAAAACGAGTGCATGTCATAAATAAATGGATGCCTTCAGGTATTTTCTGTTTAGTTTTCCTTCTTTCTTGCACTGCATCGCAAATCCAAAAAATAGTCATATACACAATACACTACGTATTTGCACACAGTACACAGCAGCCTAGCAATATTATTTATAATGTGGTGTGTAAAGCGAGTGTAATGTATAATGTACATAAAATGTATAAATTCGTAGAGATAAGTTTTACGTAGTAAATAGTATGTATGTAGTAATAAAACTGAACTCTGAAGTTCCCTTCCTTCCAGAATACACAATACACACAGAAACTATGCATTAAATTCAACATTGCGTAAAACTTGTCTGACTGATTTGCAGGGAAGTTTCGTTGCGTGATGACTGCTTATCGTAAGTTTTCCCTGATGTAGTTTTAGTCGAATTGACTGTCGATTCTTTCCATCTTTCACGACCCACCTACCTGTCTGTCTAACTCTGACTGTACTGGACTGGACTGGACTGGAAGATGGAATTGTACAAGAGGAGATGCAACAAAATATATTATACACAACACTCACTCTATACTTACCACGACGGAAGAATTCCTGATATTTATGCACGTCTACGGTTGTGTAGTATATTTATCTATGTAGCAGGATAATACTAAGTATATCCATCGAAATTCTCATAGCTTAGTAATATTAAATTGTACAAGACTTCTCCTCCATTTACATTTACTTATCGTTAGTTAGCTTTGGCTAAGCTGTCTTGTCTGTTCTCCTTTCTTTTACTTCTATTTACTATTCTATTGTTTGTGACGCAATGCATTGTGTTGCATTCCATTGTATTACTCTAAAATTCAGCTTGAAAAGTGAGTCACTTTATATCTTCTTTTATAAAAGTACTTGGTAGTATAATAATGTTAAGCGTAGCTGTGCTGTAGTAAAGTGCAAACAAAGTGCAACACTCCTTGCATTCTAAATTGGATTTTATCTTCTGTAGTATTATACACATGCGTCAGTCATTGTAAATCCATCTCATGTTATGTTGACTGAGAACAGAGCAGAGTAGTTATTGTATTGTACAGTAAAATGGGGTAAAGTCAGAAAACATCTTCTGTTTATTAATCATTCGATAGAATATGATCTGAAGAATATGTACTCTTTCTTTATAAGATATAAAAATACGGTCCAATTTCTTATGATGATAAAAAAATATTGTAATATGCATTATTACAGCTAGACTTTCATCATAAATAATGTTGTTGCTTATGTTTTATAGATTTTTGTTCCTATATTATGTTACTCTAATAAGTATGTAAGTAAAGCAGACTAGTTGAGTGAGAGTCTTCTATATTGTAAATGATTCTATGCATGAGGCCAAACCAGACCACATACTTACTTAAAGCTGCTTACTTATGGATAGTTAAGTAAAGTAAGTAAAGCATCTCTGCGTATGTTATGTATCATGTAGTTAGATTATCCAAGGTAGATTATTATATTATTTCAGTTTAGTTAGCCTACTATTAAGAAAGAAGTTAGCCCTTAAGCAATTTTCTCTTCGTTCGGTCAGTTTGCTTGTTGTGGATTGTTGTGTTGTTCTTTAGCTTGGCTCGCTCTAAGGACACTCAACCCGAAGAACCCCAATGCAATGCATGTAAGCAATGGCTACCACCAACGTCGATCAACACGAATAACGTGCTCTGCTCTCTCATATAGATTTGCATCATATTGGATGCTACACTAGAGTTAAAGGATCCCAAGTCCAGTCCAGTTTGTCAGTTTACATTCTATTATATCTATTAACTACATATTATTGCCTATAAACTTCGAATATGTGCATCTCTGCCTATTACTTCTATTATCTACTAGCTAATAATATTAATACAAATGCACATTAAAGTGTAATACAGTAATTCATCTAACGAGGGGCAATGGGCCACGTCCCCTATTATAAATATAAGTGATATTACTCACTTTTCAAAAATGAGCTAAACACTAACTATTTACAATTATTAAATAGAATCTTTCTGTTTATTTAATACTTGATAATTGGTTTTATTCATGTGTCTAAGAAATTGCATCCGCGTTGAACATGTACAGACTTCAGTACACTTATTAAGAAATAGCAATTACTCTTTACATTTCTGACACTACTACACTAACAAAACAATAAAAAGTTAACCAAAAAATAAATTCAACACACTAAACTAGTTAACTAATTAATCACCAATAATTTGCGTATGAATAAGTAGTAAAAATAATCCATATTTACGTTGGCGAGAGCTCTTTGTAGACATACTCTGCAGTGATTATTAAAATATAGTTGCACTTTACCGTGTTGTAGTAGCATAGGTATTTAAGTGGGCAGAATATATAGACACATACCTGAAACACACAAAAAAATCGTATTATTAGTTACTTGTTTGTACTGTCGGATTTCATAATGTAAAATTAGCAAAGCTATGTTAAACATGACTATGGATTAAAGTATGCCACTAATATCATAATAATATCCTAAAAAATGTTAACGAGGACGCTGACTAAAAATATTTTCAAAATGAGCATTTCTAGAGCATAGGAGCAAAGGCCCGGATCAAATATCCATGGCCGAGGCTTTGTTGGTACGGCCCTAACTTATATTATATGTATCGAGTTTAAATCGTCAGCCGTATGCTGAGCTGACTTGACTGAGCTAATAATTATTACAGGAGGACGAGCAAGCCGTTTGTAGAGTACCTACAGCTAAGTAAATGTGCATGATAAAAATTCCGTCAGTGCCAGTGAGTTGTTTGTTGCAATTGAATGCACAGCATTTGATTAATAAATCTTATGTACTCTGGAATGGATGGTTGTATGTTCCTACATGGATATATCAGTACATATATAGTATGTACGTACATTTATAAGTTGCTAGTCTTAGCAGCAGTATCATGTAATAACTGTTTACCTGCTCTGATCTTTGAATGGGACATTTGTTTTTAATTTAAAGAAAGGTCAAACCACTCCATGATATAGGCCCCCCTTTGCGATCCTCATTTCTTCTGAGCAACTTTGACCTTCGAGTTGGAGTCTATTCTACTCAACTACACATGCCTGCACTAATACTAACTAATGTATTTCCTTCATTAACTTAACATCTAACACTGTTACTCATTTACATTTTCATTAACTATACTTTTTATAAATTACCATAAAGATTAATGAACTTCAAGAATATATAGAAATGTTATTTTATGTTATCATTTTGTAAAACCGCTCAATCTTCTTTTATTACGATCTTACTTTTAAGTACTTTTATACCATCACACTGCTCCTATCTAAATGAAAAAGCCAACTTAATTTTGCTATATATAACAATATTAATGCAATTTATTTACCTATGCTTTTAGTAAACATGATTGTAGTACAACATTTGTCACTCAAATCAAACTAATATCAATAGTATCAGAAACGCATCAATAATACTCACAAAACGAGGTTAACAGCAATAATAAATTGCACTTGACTACGATAAATGTATTTATTTCAACAGCAATTTCCACTATTAAATGGTTGCTAAGCTTTGCTATTTCAAAGTGTTTAATTCGTTTAATATTCATTTGATCTGCATAAATTTAATTAAAATGGCACTATGCTAATAATTGCAAAGCTGAGATTATTAATGTATTTAATTTAAACAGATTTTCATGGTGAAAGATGTAAGTAGAGTAGGTAGACAAATAGGTATCAAATATTAACTTTTCATCTTCAGAGAGAATTTAATTGCATGAAATGAAGTAAGAGTGCAATAGATTCATCTAGCAGTCAGTCAGAAATGATAGATAGCTTGACACACACTGTACTATGTATGCACAACATACATATACACAATTCAGCAATACAGGTAGGTATTGTGGTATCACATTGAACAATTATATTTTATATCCTGGAATGAATACACACGTTCTGTATATACTTACTTATATCCATAGAACTGAAGAATTGCAACTTGCAACATATAAAGCATAATGATGAAAGAATTTTTTCTATAAATTGACTTGTGCACTGCACTTAAAGATTTCCATACGTACTATAGTAAGTAGGAAAGACTATTTACTCTTTTCGAACACAATGTACAAATGTTTACTCACATATACGATGAGGTACTTAGGTATATAATAATTTAGACTTAGTAGTAAGTAAAGCATATACATATTATGGTACATAACATGGAGTGTATGTATGTAATATCTGACACTAAGTACAGTTCGGTAATCAAACCTGTATCTTCTGAAACTGAAATCATGCATACGCATACGAAATTACCAAACCACTACTACCAAAAGATCGTGATTAGACTTGAGGCTATATTCAAATAGAGGAGAGGAACCATGACATGATACACGTTGTCTTACCAGCTAGAGATAGCACGTATACTAATACTACATTTCTACATAGGATATGTGCGTGATGTACTTACTACACTACATACACATTTTAACATACCTATATATCTGTGCAACGAACATTTGTATCTTGTAGCTGCAACTCTAACATAATATTCTCATCGCATCTCTTTTGCCAGTCGAGTCCTCTCCTCTGATCTAACTAACTGACGAGGATTTTAATTCTATCCTAACCTTCCTTAGCTCTCTCACAATTTGTTTTCTCCTACCCACTTAACGTGCCTTGGAGCAAGCTCCATTTTCTACGAAGTACACATAGCTATCCTATCCACCTATTTACTTCCAGAAATTAAGTGGAAGATCTCACTGCCTTATGTTTCCCTTCTATATTTAATATTAACAACGATGGGTTGCTATATTACGTAATGTAACAAACATAAGGCATTCGAATAATATGCAAAGTACATAGATTATTATATGTATAGTATTAGTGTATAGGTAATTCGTGTAAAGGCTAAAGACACAGCCAATAGGACACTGATACATTAAAGGATTATTACGTAGAAGCATATATAGCAAAATTAGTTCGTTCTTGCGTAATATTGTGCGTTACTTCACTTCACTTTTACATATATTTACTTTTAGTACATAATTTACATTAACACTCCTACTCTTACTTACTTTTAATGATACTACACTTACATAGCGTAGCATACCGTAGATACTACTTATTTAGAAGGATAGTATGTATTTATACATCCCTTTTCATTCCAGTCTTATTTAACTCCAAACTAATAGCTAACTATTAGAAGTATACTCTGTGCGAGGTTGTTCAGATTGTTCACTTCATAAAGCTAAACTTTAACCGCACTCAACCCTTTAACTTAATTAAAATTTAATACAACCCAATTGTGTAGAATGCATTGTATGTATTGTGTGTATCCAGTTTTTGAGAAAAGCTTGATTAATTCTTGCAAACAATTTTAGATGAAATTGTAAAATATAAATTAATATGTGCAATACATTTGGCAGGAATGACAGCAGTAAAGTCGAACATTACGCAGGAGTGCGCTATGAAATGAAAAGGGTTAGTTGATTTGATTGTGTAACAAGTTCTTACGCATGTTAAAAATATTGTAAACATTTTATTCGTACATCTCACGCAGAGATGTATGAATAAAAGACAGTAGTAAAGTAAATGCATACATTTACATCCCTGAATGATGGATACATAATATTTTATGCAGAGATCATTACCGTGTGCAAGGAATTGAAGTTGAGCTGGGTTGAGTTTTAGTTTTAGTTTGAGTTTGGTTGGAGTTGCAATGCAACGAGGATATTAAACGTGGTGGTATGTATTGTAGGGTACTATCACTTCATTACAGAACAAATACTCACATCGTTGTCATTATAATCCAACTGTTATGATAAGAGGGGCAGCAGGTTGATTGCATAAATTGTTTATTCTCCGTGCTCACGAGTTCGTTTATAGCATAGCTTACATACTGCGTGAGAATGCTCAATGGACCAGGAATTAGACATGTGTAATGTCGGTATTATTTGGCAGATTATAGTTAATGCTGCAGTCAATGCACAACATTAGATGATCAGACCAGACCAGACCAGACCTTGTTTCTCTACTTACATAACATTACTACACAGAATCCATAATATGTATGTATGTGTAAGTATGTGGAGGAGATGGATAATGCAATGGCAAGGCTTTTGTTTTACTTTTACTCTTCTAGACGCATGCAGCCAAGCCAGGCCAAGAGAGAGTATAATGCTCAAAACATCATAAGGGAGAAACATGGGAATGGCATGCGAATAATGCAGTGTGGAAGGATTAGATGAGATTATGAGAATCCCACATTTGCCATTAACTAGAACTAAAACTGGAACTGTAGCAGCGGAGAAACGACAGATCGCCATCCTTTCCCTCTTACTTACTACTACTTTACTACTACATTACATAACATAACATACTATAACTACTTACTTACTTACTTACTCAACTCAACTTACTCCTACACTTGCTATTCGCTACACTACACTTACGAACGACTTACACTGTTACACTACACATTATATGTAACATTTTACATACTCCGTTCCTTGCTTCCTACTTTGCTTGCTTACTTACTTACTCTCTATAAATTCTCCACTACAGCTACGCTACGTATTCTACATTCTACATAAAATAGCAAGCAAAACGGGAGATCACTCTCTGCTAATACTTTACACTACACTATCACTATCAACTACCACCACCATTTATAAACCTATAATTACTCCTCTGCTATTCTAGAGTATATATATTACCGAACTCTGCTTTCCCATGCAAACCTATTGTGTTTTGCCTCTGCCTACTATTTATGTACATCAGATCAAATCCATTGTATTCTAGCACATTAAACTCATGTATGCAATACACACTACATAATTATAAGTGCACACTATATAATTCCGCTCGCTATCATTATTGTACAACTATGGCATTTAATGCATTTCATTTGGGTTCACTTTCCAAGAATATGGATATGCTCTGCTCTTCCTTCACCGAAAACTTATGTAACGCATTTAATACAAATTTCAGAGAATCTACCTAAGTAACGATTTTGGCGGAGTGGAACATTCCATTCACAACCTAATGGAAACTGTCCGTTTAATTGCAAACTAATATTATTTCTATTGTATTCCAAAAGCCAAATGAATATTTTATTGTTAAATAATAGCATTGTTATTGGTATTTAATAGTCGTAATTAATGTTCTTTAGAAAATTACATACACTGTATGCGTATGCTACCAAAGAAATGGAACACACAGTACCAGATTGACACAAGCAAATTAAAATGGTGTTTTAAATATTTTATGGTGCAAGTATTTGACTTTGAAGTGACTCTCTTAGCCTAAAACCATAAGCAATATAATAATTTCAGGCACATTCGATCTCATTTCCGACTCGGCAACGGCAACTTTGAGATGTTTGCCACTTGCCATATTTAGTATGTAGGCACTCCAACACCATGGAATGAGAATGCAGCATAATGCAAGTGTATGCTATACTCGCTTTACAGTGGATTCACAGGAATAGTTACATGCAACAAACTCATTACATTTTGCCTTCTTTCATTTACAATTAGTAATCAACTCGGCATAATAGAGACCATTAACAGTTGAAAACGTACATAGAAATTTTAGCGTTGAATTGTAATTGCATTCCCTTTTGTACTCGAACTCTGGTATTGGTTGCATAATGTACATGCTAAACTGGCAAACAATGTGTAAGTGATGGCATTAATATAGCTAGTGTTACATTACAGCATAACAGAGCAGAGCTGATTAATGTATGGAGTGTAAAGTTACATAATTTGCATGAAAAGTCCGCCCAAGCCCTATGTTCTTTGCATAATAGCACAAGGCAGGTCACTCCTCTTTAGCTTGTTTTAATTATCTCAATGTGTTTATAAACCCCTTAAAAGTATTGATGGGCTGAAGAAATGTTCAAGGCCCGAGTTCTATTTCTATTGTATTCCGTTCTATTTACTAGGTAATATAGAAACAAATAGCATTACACAAAAGCTCAGAATGAAAAGTTTAGCTCGCTCGCACTAGTTAACTAAATACTTGGTTATTACTTACTTAACTTATGTTTAGTATGAAACAACTAATACTACAAGTGGACCTAACTGGTAAATACAAGCTAACTCGCACAGAATCACATTACAATGTATCCAACTTAAGTAGAGTAAGTTTAATTGTGTATTATTTTACTTATTCAATGTATTTGTAAGTACATAAGAGCATTGTCTTAAAATGTCAGCAGTAAGTGCGTTTTCTACAGACATGACTTAGTATTTCCTAGTGGACACTTTGCATGTTAATTGTCTTTTATTGTCACTGCAATACATTAGAAGTGATTATGTTAGTTATGGAGTAACATTTTCTCTATTTATGACTATGAGTGTGGCGTGGTTATAGGAATATTTCCAAACTAAATATAACTATGGAACGAAATTGTTCTCCAAGCTTTTCTCTCACTGTTGTTTAGTAGTATTAGACAGAAGAATATGCAAGTAATGTATTTATACAAATACAAAACACCCACTTTGTGTAATTCATTAGCTTGTAAATACCTGCTTACTTTACATAGAAATTACTTGCTATCTGTAGAAATGTAAATGAAAATTGTTTTTGAATAGCTGTTTGTGATTTATCATGTCTACATGTCTACCTTATATAGAAGCGGACACAGAAAAGTACAAAAAATATATCTACATACTTTGGCATATATAAATGTGTTAAAGTTGTACAGAAACCCATGGACTTAAGTTTCGAATTTTTCTACCCTCACTATTACGCAGGAAATAGATCTAATTCTCGTTTTGTTACAATTGAACTACTTATTTCCTTGTACATTATATGTACAGCAGGAATGGGTCCTTAAAATGTAAGAAAATGTCACGAACACTGGTTAGTGATGCGGATGCTGTCATTCTAACATTTGGGGATATTTCATCTATATACTTAGGTACATTGAAAATTCATTCTGGTTGTGTTGGGAGTTAAGTCTTTTCGTTAAGTAAGGATCTAGTACACTAGTATTTGCGCGAATAATAATAGTATCTATTTCTATACGCATGCAAGAATACTTTGGCTATAGAATGAATGAAGATAATTTCTACGATTTATTTAGATAGCTGTGTAGTATTTACTAGTAAAGTACAGTTACCAGTAAAGTTTAGCAATTTTCCAACTAATAGAGAAAACACATGTGTTCGAGAGATAGCAAATAATAGTAGGAGTCTAGTATTATATACGTATTATATATTTTGTCCTATTCTGTAGTTGTGATCTGGTCTGGTCTGGTCTTGTAGTATCTATTTAGATTCGTTCCGGTTCTAATGTACATTCGTAAGTGTAGCATAGTGCTCCCTATTTTCAGGATCTCTCTCTCTCTCTATCTTCCTCTCCTGGTATGTAGAGTAGACTACACTTAACAATAGCATTTACTGAACTGAAGTGAACTTACGATGAGCATTTACAATGGTTTGCTTGAGTCGACTACTGTCGTAATAATGTGGTGTTTAGCGGAGAGGAAAGGCAATTGGAAGAAATGCTTGGAGTAGTAGTCGTTCTAATAATGTGGATACTTAGCTATTAGTATGGAATGGAGACATAGCATACTAATAGCAATAATAATAATAATATCATTTTCTGTTAGCCGTCCTATTCTTCCTCTTATTAGATACTATTGTATGCCCTAACTAACAAACTAACATTATGAGGGGAGAAGGAAGAAGCTTAACTAGAGTGAGCTCGAGTTGAACTGAACTCTAGCATTTAGCATTGCCATTTGCATTGACCACTGAACTGAAGATATAGTTCGGCTTGAATGAAAATGAAAATGAACTAATGAGATGACTACATTGATTAATACGAAGTGCCTATTGTATAAAGGCATATTGTAAATAGAAACTTTATACATAGTGCGTAACTGTACGAGTATTAGAATGTGTGATAGTGGTCTGGTATGGTCTGGTATGGTAGTGATAATGATTGTGTAATGTGTAATGTAAAATGTAATTGAAGCTGAATCTGTAGTGTAAAGTGTAAATTGTAAGTGTAGGACGGAATAACTAACATTACTAGCGTGTGTGTAGTTCTCCTAGAGTCAAATCCCTATTAGAATGAAGTGTGCTGTTCATTACAGGCTGTAATAAATTGGGTGAACATTATTTTCGAATGTCTATTCTATGTACAGTTATGTGTGTATGTTAGTTGAGTTGAACAGTGATTCAGTCAGACTCAGACTGACAATGAGTTGGCTAATTCTAAGCATGTAACAATGGCTTTCCAAATCCTCCCGTTTTGGGTTATTACTTATTCTAGAAGATATTAGACATAGGTAGTTCTAGAACTTTTAATACACTATGCCATACCATGCTAAGTATGACAGTAGCTATCTACGACTGTAAGCACATAGATTCATTCAACTACATCATAATTTACTCCTGCTTCTATCCCTAAAGTATATAGACTTGTTCCCGTAGCAAACAATTCCGTGGTTGTATGCAAGGATAGTAGAGTATTGTATACTTATACTAGGAGGTCACACGGAAACCCATGCATTTGCCACCAAATATTGTAG
>JAQFYC010002670.1:0-24312 GCA_034694165.1 Tomocerus mixtus | reverse complement strand
TAAAGAGAGCATTAGCAGGAGCGATAGCGATTGTCATAGCCTGCTATGTACCGTAATAAAACTGGGTGACGCTCTTTTACTCGCTCTACTCAACCCAAGAACCAAGTTGTTCTTGTTTTCATGCTTTTATGTAGTATACATAGAAGAGTAATACCAAACAAACCCGTTCCTTTTACTTGGTACCATGCGACATTCTCGGAAACGCCAAACAACCTAACCAAATGCAATAGAGAACAGTTCAGTCGAACAGAATGAGCCTCTCCACTCCATTCCACTCACCATAATATTATACTATTCCCGTCTACTCTACTCCTCTATACGTATTTACTACTTACTCTGGATTACTATAGGGCACGACTCGAAAATGACAATATTTTATGTGGTTTTGTGCAAATAACGGCGTTACAGAAGAGATCGACAGAACAAAACAAACGAGGGCTCTATGCTGCTCTACATTATGTACAGAGTTGTGTGTTGTTCCATGCCCATGCAATGTACCCCTTCCTCCTTACGCTTATAATGGCATTATATAGATATAATAGTGTACCTTGGCGTGTATATTCATACTTATGTCTGACTTGGTTAGCTAAGCTCACTTTCTATGTTCTATGAAATCTAGAGAAACTCTAGTAAGTACTTATATGGATAGAAATGAAAGGCTTTAGTACTGACTGTGGTGTAAACGCCTCTGGTCTATGTGTTGTCGTCTGGTGAAATTGTGTGGTGTTACTCCTTCTTCTATGTATTTCAATATAAACAACGCTCCGGTTTGTCTCCTTTGGCTTCGCCTCCACCATTATGAGTATTAAACACTGCTATCCTTTCGCTAGACATTTATTATACTACTATCGTATATAAAGTAAGTAGCTGAAGTGAACTTTACATGTAAAGCCATTGAAAATGTACACGTACATAGAACATACACACATACATATCATGTCGTAAGGTTTCAGGCTTTGCTTCATTTTCGTTTTGGTTTAGTTAGATGAGGACGGAGGGTGAGACGACTTATTCGTGAGAATGAAAGTGGGGAAGCATGTAGTATATGTATGTAATGTAGTATCTCCAGCCGGAGTAAGTAAAGTAAAGTAAAGCAAGTACTTACTTGCTCTCCTTTGACCATGTTATATTATTTTCCCAGTGAGAAAGCCTGGTTCTGGTTCTGGTTTAGTGTTTGTATAGGGAAGACTGAATACTTGGAGTCTAGAGTAAGGCTAGTAGTGAATGGGTGTGCTCTAAAGATATAAGAAAGGGCTTATAACAGTTTCCTCGTCTAGATTGGACATGTAGCTGAAAATGAACGGATGGAAATTGGAAGCCCTTCTGCTGGTTTGGCTGGACGGGTATTTGGCTTTGGTTTGCTTTAGTTGGCATGCCACGCCATGCCATGCCGTGCCATTGCCATTTGAAGTGAGTGAACTAAAGTAAACGGCGAGGAAGAAGGGAAGTAACCCAAAGTGAAGCTAAATAAGTAGAGTAGACTGCTGAGTGAGAGTGGGAGAGTGTTCTCTACACATACATACGTATTATATTATACTATTTAAGTAGTACGTACTGTACTACCCATCTATAGATAAGTACGTGTACATAAGTATATGCATTGCAATGGCTAGAGAAAGTAGAAGGTCTACGTAAAACCTAATGTATATACATAAGTAAACTAAGAGTAAGGACAAGTAGCCAAAGCAAGGGAAGTCAAGGGAGGTACTTTTCCTTCATATTCCCTTCCTTCGTGGATTCACATTCGTGGTTTGGTTTGGTTCTGGTTGGGTTCGGATCGATGGGGCAATCTCATATGAAATGAGACGAGTTTACTTTGCTTTTCTCTCTGTCACTGATAGAATATAATATAAGAGTATATATAAAAGATATGTATGCAAGAACAAGAGAAAGATTGTTGTAGTACAGATATACTCGTACCTACTACAGGATAATATATAAAATGATATACAGGAAAGGAAATCCTCTTTGGATGTTGTAAAGAGAAGTGTGTGTGAAGGAAAACTGTCTAGGCTTGCTTTGGCTGCCATGCGATGCTACGAGAAGGCAAGAGAAATTCTGAAGACTGAACCAAAAGCTGTCTCCCATAAAGTGGAGGAGAAACGAGAGAGAAGAACGAACGTTCATATTTTGGCGTGGGGTGCGTTCCTTCTGATGTGATGTGAGTTGAGAGGATTCAGAGCAGATGTATTTACTCTGAGTGTTTCGAGTGCTAGAAATATGAGGAGTGAGGAAGGTACATATAGTATCTCTGCCTTATATGCATTACTTACAAACAGAGTAATAATCTAATATACTTATTTCCTAGGATACTATACATACAAGACAAGACACTTACATACATAATACATACTACCAATAACCCACGTAAATCTCTCTTGTTCCCAGTATAGCACAACTTCTCCGTACTCTCTTCTCTGGTGGATCCACAGAAATGTTTCCAGTTTTCCGGGAGAGCAAAACTACCAAAAACGAATAGAACTCAAGTGACATGGGTTTTTGTTGGTTGCGTAGCACTTGCACAGAACAAGGGCTTTCTACTGTATATGTTGTGTGTGTATGTCGTTAGAATATAATAGAGAAGACAGCTTAGACTGTTTCGTATGATGAAGAACTATTCCAATACAAAGAAAGAAAATTGCTTGTAACTTTCTCTGTGCATTGCATTCTCAATGTGTGGGGTAAGTACCTCGATATGTACGAGTATAATATAATACAACTGAATTTCTTAGCTACATAGGAGCGTATACTGTAATATAGAAGTGTATGTATCTTGTACCTTCCAAAGGGAAATTAGTTGGTAGGTAAGGGATGCAGTTTACGTACAGACTAGACCATATTCAACAAATTCCTATTTGCATGCAAATACATGGTGAAAAAATAAGTATATGAAAGTTTAACTTTTTTGTGTCCTTTGAATACTCTTAGCAACTATTGAATGCATAGGTACCTTTACAAAAGGGAGTTAAGTTGAAATGGTGTATCCATTCATTTTATAAAGGGGTAACTTAGTAAACACATTCACAATTAGAAGGATGAATGAACTCACATGTACTTATAATAATAATGTGTAGCCTGCATCCTTATATTATACTTATACTCTACATAAGTATCTGTATGTACTCGTATTTACAAAAGGTATACTGAAGCACATTATGAGTCGACTGCCATGAAAGTGTGTGAATTGTAATGCAATACTATTTTGTGAAAGTTTTTGATGTGCATCGTATGTAATCTATGATAGAGACTATTTATTGTATTGTGTACTTATGTATGTCCGTTTTGGCTCAGATGTTCGTGCGGCTGTTCGTGGATGAGAATTTGGACCGTATGGTTCCCATTTCCAAACAACCCAAGGAGAAAATCCAAGCCATTATCGACTCATGCACTCGCCAATTCCCAGAATTCGCCGAGCGGGCTCGTAAACGAATCCGAACTTATCTGAAATCCTGCCGTAGAAACAAACGCTCTCGAGACACCAACGGATGGGAATCGGTATGTCATGCTTCTTGTTATGTATTACTATTTTCTTTGTTTAAGTACCAACTAGCTAGTATCACTAAAGTACAAGTATGTAACGTAAGTACAAGAAAAACAGTTCCTCGTACACCTGATTCTATTTCAATGAACTCACTTCTACATTTCCTCAAGAATGCGTGCCTGTTCAATATGGTAGCTTTTAACGGTGTCTATAAAGCGTACACGTGAGACAATCATCCTCTGTAATGAATAGTGCAGCAATGTTTATTAATACGTAGTAAAATAAACTTCTAAACAACATAAGTAATTGTCAAAAGCCAATTAGAAACAATTGTAGCGAGCATAAGCAATTGTCACATTTTTTGCAAGAAGGTATATGTAGATATCAAGATTTTGGATGTCAATCAGTTTGAAATAACAATACATAAATAAAGGAAAGTGTAATAAATATAGGTAGATAAAATTACAAGTGTGTCCACGATATGGACCCCTTGGACTAATCTAATCCCACTCCCATTGCAATCGCAAAATCATAACAAACTACCAGTGGTTTGCTGGTATGTTTATATCCCTTAGTAGTGGATTTAATGTATACAATGGAGTATAACTGCATAGATTGATGCTGCTAGGCTTCTATTATATTTACTTGAGGTGGAGAGTAGGAAGACAAAGTGTGCAGTGTAGATTTATAGGTTGGAGGTTGACCATCTTTTGAAAATAAATCCACTGGGATGCTTTCTTTGGTGTATAATGGCTGTTAGAATGTCCATCCCAGGACTCTTCCCTCTAACCTCTTCCGACACCATTGCACCACACCGAAAAGTCAATTTTTCTAAAAATCAATGTAGTACACTCCATTTTCGGTAAAGTATAATTGTAATAGTAAAAATTACTTGCTCTATTTATATTATAATGAAGTGCCAACATTTATTTTTTGCCTTCCTAATTAAAAAATCCAATAGAATTAATTGTAGGTCTGTTGTTGGATTTTTCTCCACTTTATCATCGAAGCAATTATAGATTAAAGAAAAATTACTTAATTTTGCAGATTACCCACTCACTAAAAACATTAAGTATACTGTTAGATAGAACAGACATGAATATATAACAAGGAAAGGTACAGATTTTAACTATAGGTATTCTAAACTTGGTGATAAATAAGCGGTGGTTATAAGATAAATGTGCATTGTGGTACTAGTCTAGTTCTAGTCCATTATTGAATCAAAGTGGTTTGCCCTCCAGCGAAACACAACTACTATCTTGGCAAGACGGATAAAAACAAGAAACCAAACCAAGTACTTATGTAGTGTAGTAAGTTTGTTAGGTATGTAGTATGTAAGTGATAATGTTGGGGGTGTTAAAGACCTTGTTCAACTCTACGATAGAATTCAAAGCAAAATTCTTTGCTTCGTGCTCTCGATTTACTAATAATACCTCCCAAGTTGTAATCTAGGATTCTATAGAGCAAAGTAGAATAGAATGTACTATAATTTTCTCCATGCATTAGCCAACCCAATTTCTGTCTTACAAATCACACAGGCATACCGACCGACGCCAGTTAGGCACCTGTATATAATAGCTATACATAACCTAGTCTACTCAATGTCTTCTTTTTCCTATACAATAGTGGTAAAGTGGATGCATGCATGTAAAGTAAAACAATCATATTATGTATGTATTTGATGCACAGATGGTTCATTCTTAGTAAAGCCATAAAAATAAAAGCCTAGACTCATAATTTCAATAGAGCTATGCATTTTATGTATGTAATGTAAGAATATGCATATAAGAAAAATGCACGCAGGCTAAAAGAGCCATGCTTTTATGTAAACTTTCACAAACAATTCACGGCCTAATGGTTATAGTGCATTTCACTGAAGCTAAAGGTTGTAAAAGGGTATATATCTGTATGTAACATAACACTATGCATACTGTGTACATGACTTTGCCCAAGGAAAAAACGTAAGCCATGCCCGAAAACATAGAACGGAATAAACCAACAGGATTTCACTTCCTTCTCCACCCAGCTTATAAATAGGTGCTACAGACTACAATACCATATAGCACGAAATTCCCAAAGTGAAAGAAAGAAGTTATTCTCATACTTGTTTGACTATATGGACAATTTTATATTGTACATAGCGTACCTAAGCGTAACTTGTGATGTAGATAAATAGGAAAGTATTATAATACTCCCTCTCCCTCTATTAGCCAAATGAACGCCTGATTTACCACCAAATTGGATCAAATCTGTTTCTCATTTGAGGATCGTTCACATAACCTCACCCTTTCCTGCTATCGTCTTTCCTCTTCCGACTTCTCTGTTCTTGCCGCTTCCCTTAATTTTCCCTTTTGCTCTTTTCTCTCTTTCCTTTTCATATTCTAAACTCTAAACTCTGTCTCTCTTCACTCTTCACTTGATAAACCCTTCTTGACTTGACTTTGAATTAACTTTCTTCTATGCAAAAAACGCACCGCACTACACTTTACAACACTACACTCCATTCCACTCTTCTAAATCCTACTTTCCTTATCTACATCTGTATTCCGCAGTTAGCAGGCCATATACCTTTCCCTCCTAAGTGATGCACCACTTAATGTCGTATTCTGAAGCTTTCCACTGTCTCCACCTCCGCTTATTACCATTCTGTCATGCAGCTATCTTCAGATGCTACTTACTCATTTGCATTTTATATAAATCCAACTTAGGTGTGTTAGATACGGAAAAACTCAAAATGCTAATCACTCCCCTTCCATGATAGCATTAAGGATTTTTTGGTGGTATCTTTCTATTTCTCTGCTCTCCTTTTATTATTGGGTGCATTCTATATTCTATTAAATCTAACTATACAATTAAAGATATAAAAGTATGTCTTAATGCGAATAAAAATGTTCAGCAGTGTATGTGTGGTGTGATGTGTGGAGTGTTCTAGCTGTGTTAAGTGTGGTTACAGAGCATTTCACTGAACTTGTAAAATGGTTATACATTACCATATTGGGCAAATAAATGAAAGCATTTTTGGTTTCGTTTGAGAGATTCGGATGGTTAAAAACATAGCAGCTAGTACTCTGTAAAATACAAAGATCACTAATAAGTAAGTTAAACTGGTTAAACAAACAATCAAAAAGTTTAAAAAAATTGTCGCTTAAAAGTATATACTATTAAGTGGTAATAACAATTTCATAACTGACCTGCCGTATTTAGTAGGTCCTCCATTAAAACCGGCATTATATGATTATCCCACTAATTCAATGATATAATCTATTGGGGAGTCATAGATATATAAATTAGAATAAACAAGACAGTTCTTATACATATATTCAGTAAACCTACGCATTACTAGCTGTATACTACTATAGGTAGGTATTTATTGTCTTTAGCTAGATATTAGTGCTTCGTATCTGTTAAATAAACTTTGCTTACATTAACACTGATCATCCGATACCCTCCCCTTCTGTAGGTGCTTATTAAAAAGCAACACAATCTAAAGAGCATAGCAATCCTAAAATCTATATTCCGATATGGGTAGAGCATCTCCCAATGAGTGAATGAATAAAAGGGAGAGATGTGAAGTGAAGTATCAATAGTGTATGTGTTGTTTAGAAACCAAAGCATATTTTACATTCTAATATGGCACTCATTCAGCTCAGAATATATTATATCATCTATTCCATTCCATCTCCACTATAATCCACCAATACCACAACTGGCGTAATATAAACAAACTTGGAATCCCTGTTGACTTTAGTTGAGCTTTGAGTTGAGTTGAGAAGAGATGGGATTCATTGCTCAATCAACATAATATGCATGATGATTTAAATGAAAACTTGTTAATAAATATCCCATTCATTCATTCATTCACCAAGCAAGCTAAAGCATCCCAGGCCAGAGCAGGCTAAGTAAAGAAACTCGAAACTTATGCAGTGAAATACTTAATTCTAGAGATAGCAAGTATAAGTAATATGGTAGAAGGGTAGAAAAGGAGTAAGTAGGTACCGAATGCTTAATTGGTTGGAGTTGTGCTGGAGATAGGGCAAAATAACATACATCATCCTACAAGAGATTAGAAGAGATTCCATTCCACAAGACTTTAGAGTCTGTTCTCTGTGCAATCTACTTGTGTTATTGTATTTGAGAGAGACGGAGGAAAGAGAGTCATTTACATGAAACCAAACCCAACCAGAGGAAAGAAGAGCAGAGATAGTTATAGTGTAGTTTTAAGTAGTGGCAAACAACCTGGCGCTTTTTGTGCTTTCATGTGACTCCAGTTCTTGTGTTATGTTAGTGGAGGAGAATAGGGCGATGAGAAAAGAGAGAGCCATTAAATTAGCCCATTATCATCATTACTCTATGAGACGGAGGGTGGTCTGTGTCTCTGTCTAGTTTACTTTCCTCTTTTCCATGTAAGACATCTCATATGAAGGAAAAACTATCTAAAATGCAGATATTATTATGGCAAGGACAATAAGGAGCTCAGCGCGATACTCCATAATATATTATACACATTAAATGGTACACACGTACTACTTGACTCTTTTGCTCTTCTCTTTAAGTTCTAACTACTTTGCTGTTATTATAACTACTACAGCTGTTACAATGTCTTTAACTATATCATAGAATGAACTGTCTAACCTACTGAAGCATGAAAGTTTATATTAAATACAATATAATATACTTTGTTTTGCTTGTAGCCAAATCAAGTGTCTACTTGAATAGCTACTCATTTAACTCTCAGAGCAGCATTTATATACATAAGTATAAGTATTCATGTTCCTTTATTTTAATTTACCAGTAATATCGTAGAAATGCAAAGGTGGATGGGGATGTGGCTCTATGACTCTTAACAGTACAGTGCAGATCGTTAGGCGAAATCATTAAATAAATTCATACCCTCTATTACCCGCATAGTTACATATTATGCTTCTTGCTTACTATGTCTTTACATACATAGTAGGTGCACTGTACAACCGGAATTATTTTGGGAATGTTGTCAGATGCGATGAAGTGAAATAGTAAACGAGTGGGCTGGCACACTAGCTGGAATGTATTAATTAGCTCTGAATTGTGACAATTTGCAAGTTTTATGGAGTCACCGGCGGCAGGTAATGGGCGCGTTATAGTATAGATACGTGCCCATTATTTTGTCAAGTGGGTTCCACCAACGTTAATGTGGATTCTATTACTACGTAGATGGCATATAATACATACATACGTAGAAAAGGGGTTGTACCCTTAAAAACCCTTATAACTTGACAAAATAAATTACTTACCTACCCGTACCCGTGAATTACTTTTTAAAATATTTTCAAACTCCACATTTGGAAGAAATGCCCCCCAACAGGGTGTAAAATCGTTTCGTGAAAACCACCTACCCATCGAAACCCGCACTAAACTAATTTTTCTGCTTTGTTTCATGGTTGCTTGCTAGCATAAGTTAAGTAAACGATGTGCAGAGGTATCACTTACCACCAGGTATATATGTACAGTAGGTATTTCTTGTTATACATTAATCAATGCAATTTGCGGTAGGTTGGAATTTTTTATAAATTATGACAGATATTGTCTTCAATTACAAGTTGAGCATTGGAATTATCTTGTTTTGTCTTTTGCATTTTTGAATAACAAATGCCTATTTAAATATTACATAATACTAGTAGGGATGAAGTCGTGTGCGGTCGCTCCATCTCACACAAAGCAATTAATAAATCATTCTGTCGATGTAATTAAACATGTATAGTTCGATGTAGTTATGCATTCTTTTTACTAGTTTTTGCGATTCTTTTTGAAAGGAACCCGTTTGCTAAGTTGCAAAGCTTGATTTAGTTGTTTTAAATTGTTAACAAATTCGCTGACATGCTAAATGATAAGGATACATCAGTACTTACGTACAAGTGGCCAACTATTAATTTATTAGTCAATGATAAGGCGTATCTGCAACATTGCAAGTTTTCCTAATAAAGAAATTATGGATTGTTATCGTAATGTCTAATTAATTTTTCTAGTAATCAAACAAGTATTTTTCCACGCAGATAGTCTCGTCTCTGAATTCTGACCATAAAAATTGTGTATTTTGTAATATGGATTCCAACCATTGTAGTTTGAGAATGAAAAACACACGCATATAGTTAAAAAGTACGTTCATATGTTATATTATTTTCCTCTTGAATTGGATATCCTCAAACTAAACTGCACACCAGATCATTATTACACTCTTATGTAGTAACTAATGGCTGAAGGAATGATATGTGACGGAAATATAAATGCATCCTTAAAGTACATTTCTCGTCTGTGTATGTGTCACTGTCTCATCTTGAATGTCTTGTAGATTCTTTTTCACTTTTACGTTATGTTAGTACTCGTACTTATCCTCGTGGGCACAACCTCGCATTTTATATGACTACTATGCTTATAATACACCAACTACCAAGTAGAAAAAGAAGTTTAAACCTCTTTACTGTTAAGTAAATGTTTCTTTCGCACATTTCTAATGTTATATATAGTGGATATTAGGAAAGGTTAAGCATATTGCGTATGGTTGCGTTTGTGTCTCAACTTAAACCATGTTAGATCTATTCACGTTCACTTATAAAAGATATGTATATAGAAAGTATACAGTTTAGTTTGTCTTGGATTGGAGTTAAGCCAGTTTGCTGTTGACAGGAATGATAAATACTCTTTTATGCTACACAGTCCTTGTTACCACTCTATCGGTAACTTAAGTACACACATACATTCTACATTTTACATTTCTTCACTTACACTATAAACTAAAAGTATGTAGCTAAGCCAAGTCAAGCCACCATGACATATGTGTAAAGCGTAAGTATGATTTGGCCCAGCTTGGCCCTCCTTAGTACATCTTAATACATAAACTTCGGAGTTGTTTACAGTTAGAGCATGTGGATACTTTAAGTCATTTTTGAATGATACTCTCTTATTTAACACAAATATGGAGTCTGTTTCGTTTGCATAATATCATTAGTATCTCTATGTTGTTCCTTACGTAATCATAGCTTTGTAAAGCATATTGTATTATTTATAGAGGAAAAGAAAGGTAAATACCTAGATAAAATTATTATGTACATATTAGAATTGGTACTAGAAAAAAGTTGTAGTGATTTAATATATCAAATCAAAATGTGGATTTTTCTCGAAAAGCAAGCAATTATTGTATTCGTTACGTAATATTTTTCTGGGTCTTACTGTTTCCGGACGGTTACAAGTTGACAAGACGTAACTTTATGTTGTATCCTATCCATATATTTATTGTACTCTCTTGTAAGTCACTATACTTAAAATGGAGTATACAAATACATTTTCTAATGGTTTCGATCAAGAGAAAGGGAATCTTTCATTCATGTTCCAGCCATGTCACAGACAATTTAATAAGTTAAGGTAGATCCCGATTCCCGATTGAATGCCTTCTACATTGAGTAAGCAGTGTTTAAGCAGGATTATAGGCTTAGAGTTGCTTTTGCAATCGGTATACGTATGACAAGTATTTATAATGTACACTCCATTTAAATTCTAGCCTGTAAAGCATTAAATCTTACGATATGCCAAACAAGACGATGTAATAACTTATAAAGGGGGTCAAGGGTGGTTTATTATTTTCAAATCATGTCGAGATCTATTCATGTTAAGTAGCTTTTGGTTAACTGCTATATCGTTGCGTAGTCATGAAATAAGTTTCCCGTTTGCCCTATCTTTCTACTTAAGTATTAGTTGTTCTTGTAACGCACGTTCTTCGTAATAGCTCCCAGTACAATAAGAGATAGGTATCTAATATATGTATGTATGTGAATTTGACTCAATAAGTTTACAAAATTTGTCTTCCCTAGTGTTCATTATTTATTAACGTGAAAGTGGGGGAGAGAGTGTAATATTTATTATAGCTGTTTATAAATTGAATATATCTTACACATGTAATGTCTACCCTTCTGCTATGAAATGAATGAGTGTGAGTGAATGAATGTCTATAATGTCTCTCTTCATCTCCACGTGCACTGTTACAGTTTACAAAAACATCTAACAACATAGCATAACAGTAGTCTAGTGTAAATAAAGGTAGGAGAAAGGCTCTCGTGTAAGAATGAAATATTGGCAGAGATAAAAGAGGGAGGATGAAAGTTCTATTTATATAGGTATTAGTTATAAAGTATAGAGGAACTGTCATACTGTTATCGTTATGTTGGCGTATGGTTGTGTGTGTTACTATATTCAATCAAAAGGCATTACATTGACTCTTATTGTTAGCTTATTGCTCCTTTCATCAGAATAAATCATACACAGAGCACGTAATCTTCCCTAGACTTGTTTCAAGTGTTAATAATAGCTTATGCTCTTAGAATAAAATATTAATGTACATCTTCTCATACGAAGTGAATACCTAGACACTAAATAGATATCGTATAGTACAAGGATTAGTGTTTCCTGTAAGTAGTACTACCTACCATGTAAAATACTCTTATCATATCATACCAAAGGCAAACGCATTTAATTTCCAAATTTTATTCTAAATTATTAGGAAACATCTAGCGCGCAATTTACAACGGAACATAACAAAAAGGTTAGAATCAAATATTTGTAAACGTGATGTAATGTAAATTGCTTAAAAATTGTTGGGGATTAGTTATATAAAGCTGTGTATAGTAGCGAACAAACCGGATTACTAGCTTATAATTAAGTGCAAATGCAGTACTGCAATAAAGCACCTATTAATACATGTATGCATATTTTATACTGGTTAAAATTTCAATCATTCCGAATGAGTGGATCCTTTCACAATGTTTATGTTATTGAGTAGAATTTAAAAGTAAGCACTTGACAGGATAAAAGCGACATGCTTAGCGCTGAGCCACAAGTTGTATGCTAGTTTATTTTAATGCAAAATGAATAAATCGACAAAGAATGGGTGTTGTTTGTTTATGTTTGCACTCTTCGTTCAAAATAGAGTCAACCTTTTACAGCTATTTTACTGATGTGTTTGTAATTATATAAATTATCACGTATTCAAGCATTCGACTTATAGAATGAAGAGAGAGCAACAGAAGTCGCATAAATAAATACTAATTGTCTAACTAGTAATCAAAACATGTCATACATAACATCCTAACGTTTTATTTTTCAAAAGCTTATTTATTCTTGGTGAGAAGTAAAAGGTTGTAGATTATTATAATAGGACTTGGTAGTAATTGTTACAGGTTCAGTCAGCCATCGTGTATTTTTGTGTGGTAATAAATGTTTATGTGCTATAAGGTTATCTGCATTTTAATTGTTTTTGTGACTTTCGTGCATAAATGAAAGCGTGCATTGACTTATTATTGATGCTTTCACCAATATGTATATACAGATACTATACAAAATCTATTTATGCACACAGTAGATTACTAACTTGTAATATACGAACAAATCCAATGGTTTAATAAGCCATAAACTCAGAAATAGCGATTAGTAGATGTACAGATGTAAGTACTCTCTACATAACATGTATAAAGAATTTGGAGCAATGATAGAATAGAATGAGAGAATTTAGACAGAGAAAGAACTGCAGAAGCGTAAAGAGGAACTATTAGCGATATAAACTAAATATTTGTTCCCAATATTATTTCCTAATGAGATAAACAATTTATTTTGTGTTTGTTTTAGTCACGGCCAACTCCGGCTCATCTGACATCAGTGCAAGCAGAACAAATCTTGGCCCAAGCCTGTGAGAATGAGAGTCAGAATGCGAAAAGAATGAGAATGGGATTGGAACCTGTTGGCCAACCTTTGCCCATGCCAGCCGTAAGTTATTGTTCAAAGTCTCAACTCAAGTACATACATACACACAGCACTACTATATTGGACTATCTTCACTTACACTACAACTACATACATAAATATTCACTGTAGTAGGTTTCAGTATTATTGGTATATATACATACGTAAGTATCCTTTATAGATTCGCTGTAGAAGCACATAAAAATCTAGTGCTAAAGTATTAGTACATTACATTGAATTACACTGCATACAATTTCTTGCCAAACCGAACCACATAAACTTTATCTACACACTTTCCCCCTTTCTTCTGTCTTTCTCCATTCAGACACAAAAAGGGATCTCTTTCCTTTTACAGTACAATATTTCTTCTCCTTTTCTACATACATGTGACAAATAAGCCTCCTACGCTAGGCACACAAAAACAAACGATCCTATAGGGTCGTCCTTTTGTACTACGCACTTTATATCAGTTAGTAAGTGCGTAATGGATATCTTACAAATAATTTCATTCAACAACTTACACACAAAATACTTATTAGCCTGTTAGCTGATTCCATTCAGCCAAAGGAGACGAAAAAGTGCAGTTTTCTGCAGCTAAGTACACATTACATGAAATACAAATAGTTGTAAGCACATCCACATAATTGTATGAGGACAGCATTTGTTCTTATACAGTATGCGGTCCACCCATAATAAAAGAGTTCCATTTAGTGATGACGCTAATAAATTTTATTTGTGAATGTGCCCTTGTCACGGAACAGAGTGAAAGTCGCTCGAGTGAGAACGGACATCACACTTCGGGCTCTTCCTCAAATTCCAGCCCAGAGAAGGGGAGTAAAAGCACCGCGGCGTCTCGAGAGCGTGATCGTGAGCGAGATAGGGAACGGGAGAGGGAACGGGAGAGGGACAGCCTTCGGGAGAGAGATCATTCATCCGCGGCTGCAGCCATCGCAGCCGTCGCTGCAGGACTAACCTCAACTACAATCGTCTCCTCAACCTCTTCCTCGATATCTTCTGTCACTCCGGCTTCCGGCACTGCCTCCGCAACTCCAACCGAGTCAGCTAATAATCAGAATCTGAATCTAAGTCTTAATGGGGCAGTCTCCGTCAGCTCTAATGAAAATCTTCTGAGTACACTTCCGTCCGCTGCTGTTGTGAGCAAAGCTATGGAAAGAACTCCGTTGATCGACTACAGGTAACCAACCCACCCTACATATACTTAATCTTTAACCATGGCTTTAATGACACACCTAAATACAATTACAATAACACATACTCCCTAGTAATGAATTCCTATAGAACGGTTCATTGTAATTGTATCACTGTAAATTGTTTTTGATCTTTTACCTGGAGTTCATAGTATAGTATGGATTTTACTATCCGTACTTATAAAATAGAAAGTAACTCAAGTTCGCCTATTAAATAATTATATTAAATCGCTTGTATGTATTTTTTATGCTTAAGGAAACTTTCTTTTTCTTTAAAAATACTCCAGATAGAGAAATCCGTTATAAATTGAGTCGTTTTTCCTAAATTTACTGAAAGGATGATTCATGGCTGTGTCTGTTTACTATTCAGTTTAGAATGTTTGGAAAATGTAGAGCCTCCCCCTCTTGTGAGTAAATGCGTGTAGATACATACGTAATGCACTACTATACATTACATCTAAATATCTGACAATGTAATGCTTGTAAGTAGTATTATGTACGAGTATATCTGTAAATGCATGTTGTATGAATGGAGTATAGTTGAACACTAATACCTAAATAGCAGACATATCCTGTGGATATTACATAATGCTAATAGAGAAAGTGTCTGTACTGACTCTATTGTATATTTTGTTGGATATGAGCTATAAGTAGGAATTTGTAGGGATTATATGATTATTACCCTTGACTCTCCTTGCTTTATATGGTCCTAGATCTGTCAATTTCCTTTTATTGTGTTCCCATTTGTAAGCATTCGTATTTTCGTAAAAAGACTAATGATGGTAGTGAACTGACTGTTTGTATTGTATTGTATGTACTATTTGCAGCAGGACGTTGAATGGGAATGGAGTGCCCAACATGTCAATGTATCGACCGAACTTTGGCCAGGCTTTCCAGCGACCAACTCCGTTCGGAGGTCTGTTCCCACCAGGAGCTGCTGCTGCCGGAGTCACCCCTACCTTCCCTCATAATGTGTCTCCGCTGCCAGTTGCCAACGGTAATTTTACACCACATTCCATTTTATGTAATGTCTCGTAAAATTCCTAAGAAGTGTGTGTACATATGCCAGCCTATCTTACAAACCTCTAGTCTACTTTAAAAAGAACGTACTATATTATAATACTAATACAAATATATCCAAGTTCCAGGTCTACATTGTTAGAAAACGTACACATTCTCTATAAGAAAGTAAATTTTCGTAGCATATACACTCTAAATAAAACAAAATATAGGGAATATAATTCCTTGTAGATTGTGGTAGGTATCGCTTCACAGGTTTACATACAAAAGCAATGGAAGAGAAAGCAGGGAGTATTTCTAAACATCGTCTGTAAAATAAATTGGTGTGCCTACCTAACTAAGGTTGTGCATTGGACAGGACAGTACGGCGATTGTGTAGTATAACTCTTGAAATTAGGAAGAACAGTTCTACGAACTTGAAAACTGGGAAGTAACGATGAGAGGAAAGGGATAGATAGTTCAGTTCCAGCGAGTTTAATCTTTCACACACTGGGCAGGCAAAACTGCAAGTCTCACAATAACCCTATATAAAATGGGGATGCAGACCGGCAGACAAAAGGGAGAAAGTATGGAAAAGTTTTATATGAGGGGAGACGAAAAGTTCTTACGTTTGCAGAAAAGTAGAGAAAGGCTACCTAAATGTTCTTAAAAATGGCATTTTATACATCATCAGATATTTCGTTGTTGGTAAAAGAGAGATCCATCTGCAACATTAAATGGAGTAGAAATTCTTATATACTGAATTTTGATTTGTAAGGGGGTTGAGTGAATTATAAATTATTGTGCTAATAAATTAATATATTGTTCATGGCAAACTTACCTATGTTAATTACTATATTTAGATGTCTATTCATTTACTATATACATATTGTTCCATGTTTATTACAGAAGATTCAGGGCCAACTGACCTGAGCATGAAATCCAAGCCGCTGCTGACCCACAAACTGAATTCGACGGAATTGGCCACAGTTCGGCAACTGATCACCGGCTACCGAGAGTCGGCTGCATTTCTTTTGAGATCCGCCGATGAGTTGGAACAACTTCTCATTCAACAGCAGTAATGGATTGAATGGAAACTAAGCTAAAAGCAAAACCACCCGTTGAATATACACAAAATATCTTTCGGATTTTCACTTCAAGCTTAACTTAACATCTCTCCGTGGTACAACGCACGCCAACTGGTGTAGGATTTTTAATGGAAGCTTCGAACAACAAAGACTTGCTTGCAAAAGAAAGTTTGTCTATCTACTATACATGGGAAATTACATGACATGTAAATTGTAAATCATCGCGTTGTTGTTGTATTGTAAACTAAAGTCGAGCAAGTGGATTACATAAGTAGCACGATAAGATATTATACTTGAATTAAAATTCATTATCATATTATACACTAGCTAAAAGCAATTAAAAGTATTGTCGTTTGTGCTACGTATGTATGATAATGTGTATTATACCATACTATAATATACTTCAAAATTTCAAAGGCAACGTCCTGTCTTGTCGCATTGCATTGTCATGTACCATACCATAAGTAACTTGTAAATTAATTTAGAAAACTTAAACACTTCCTTGTATGTACACTTACATAAATATATTAATTAACGTTAACTAATTAATTACATACGACTATCACTGTATTTAATCGCATAATGTTATGTATTTAATTTCGATTAGCACCCTCGTCTATTTGTTATTGGAAAATGTATATACTACTTGTACTGTACCGTATTTCTTAGGTAATAAATTACATTATGTAGATATTTATCTTATCACTACACTATACTATTACACATGAAATGTACAATTTGTTAATATAAAAAGTGTTGTTTAAATATTGCTACTTATACATATATAAAGTAATTCTTAAAGATATAGCAGATTGATTTCTGTAGCTGTAGTTCAATTAAACATAATTCATTACATATAATCGCTAAATATTTGTATTTTCCTTAATTCCGTATTAGTTTCTTAAGATTCAACATAAGACTAATCTATTCTATGATAACGATACAAATATCTACATTGGGCAACTAGTTTACGACTAGAGAATGCTTAATATACAAAATATCTTGACTAGTTAGTGATTTAAATCCAATCGGGTGGAATTCGCAAATTTATTCTCATCTTCAGAGAGCAGTGGCCCAAATCTTTACCTTTGGCGTACATAGGTAGAATAAAAATATCTGTAATATTTACTTAAATGCAGATGTATAGTATATTGTAGCTTACTGTAATGTATATGATGTATAGATAGTACAGTAGTTAAGAAACCAATCACCATTACAGTTTCGAAAACGTTAAATACTAAATGTTGAGAAAAGTTATTAAAAAATAAAGAAACTATTAGAATTTTAGCAGCTGTCTGCCTGTCAACGATACATATGTATGTGCTGTACTTGTACTACTGTTTAGATGTTAAGAAACTTTGTTGTGTTCATTGTAATTGTAATGTAATATGGATATAAATGTACTTAGTAATGTCTATGATGTAATGTTAAATGTAAAGGTACCCCTGAGTACGCCATTAATTTTTTAGGATTCTTCAACTGGTCCGAATTATAAATTACATACTTACTACATAATATTATATTCATAAACAATATGCGATTTAAAATTAGCTAAATATTATTACATTCTAATCGTGTAGATAGGATTTGTCTATTAGAATTTTTGTTACTGATCATCATTATCGTAATAGAGATGTAGATCGATGTCGCGTTGTCTCTAGTTAATTCTTTTGTATAATATTTCAATGATACTATATGTAGTAGGTAAATATAAAAATAAATGTCTTAACAAGGAGTTTGGTATGTAGAAAAATGACTTTGACTGTTTCTGTAGTGTCTTGTCTATCAATAGATTTTAACTAATCAACTGTAAGTGTATTTATATAATAGTAAGTAAGGGTAGCTGTTATAATTAAAATTATATTTACCTAAAATACAAAAAAGGAGCAACCTGTTGATTCTATCGAGGAAAGAAAGTCTGTATCTCTACCCGTCGATATGAATAGCATTAATATTATTATTACAGCTTTTCCCCTCATTTTTCTGGCTTTCAAATATTAATATTGTGTAGCTAAATAAAAGGTGGTACAACTAATTAGGAAATGAGAAGCATCTCAGTGTTCTACAACACTTAAGCTATGTTTATTGTGTAACAATCCATCGTAGTATTCCGTTTTATACCGAACATTATACTTACTACTTGCTTCACCTTTCCACTTATAATTAATAGGAAATTACTCTCTTTTAACCGTAATGTTCATCATTGAGATATCTATAGAATATAATTTTTACTTTAGAGATACTAAATTGTAATACTTACTACATTAAAGAAATACTTTATTCTTCCAATACACAACTTACATAATAGAGAGAATGTTAGAACTACAAACTACAACTACAGAAAGTGTTGCATTGAAGGATTAATCAAATTCTTTGTCTTTTCTGTAGATATCTACGTACTATCTAAAAACTAATTGTTTTCCTCTGCCTAATACTACATGTATTTTAAGTAGATGAGTGAAACTTTGAAAGAATTGCAAGAAAATAATCTCACCAATGTACATAACTACTTAAAATTTAGTAATTAAAAGCTGTAAACAGTTAAACTAATTATCTATCCAAGTTATTAGTCTCCTAATGTTAGGAAACATAAAATAAAAATGTATTTACATCCGGAGCGCATTACTATTATACCAACGAAACGAAGAGCCAATGCTTAGAGTTTACTTATATTATACATACTTAATACTTACTATTAGGTTATGTAGTTAGGGATAAGCCAAGCACAATGTTATTCCAACTACCCACTTACAGTCTTCTTGAATGATAATAAAATGCATTGTCTACATACCTACAACCTACATACATTTGGAAGTTACTAAATATATAAATATACAGTACACGTACCTATCCGTAATTATCTCTGGCTAATCTAATTATGTATAATAGCAGTACTTTAAGATTCGCTGTATGTATTTCTAATCTAATTGTTCTGCGGATAGTTATAGGTAGTTAAGTATGACAGAAAAGTGTGGTTATGTGCAATGAATGAAATGGAAGAAACCAAAGATGATAAGCCGCTGGGGAGATTTACTACACAGTAAAGTCACGATGATTTATTAAAGCGGTGAATAATATCAGTAAGGATAAGGAAAGAAAGGATACAGAACACAACGCAGAATCTGAATTACATATTATTATGTGTATAAGTAACATCAAACCAAGAAAACAGATTACTTTCCTATTTGCAGTGTTGTGTGTTGATGTGCTACGTGTGTAATTAATTGATACCTCTAATATACAATAGCCAAAGTTGTGCTAGAGATGTGTAACTAATTCATAATACATATAAAATACAAACCTAGAAGCAGTAACGTAACTGAGAGTCATTAATAAAATATTATGTACTCATGTCATGAATGAATATGTCGTAAAACGTAAATATTTGTGGAACATTCAGCATTTGCAATTGCAATTCACTCCCGTACATATTGTATGCATTAATTAATTTGCAACCCAATTAAATTGACTTTCAATATATGAATTGCATACGTGTTACACGAATATTTGTTGACTTTTCCTCTTTTGCAATGAAAAATGGACACATAATTCATTAATGTGTTAGTCAGACCAAACCAGATACAATTGTGAATACAAAAGTAAATACATGAAACCGTTTTGCTTGCAAATATAGAATTCGAACCATGAGATACATAATAAGGATGTAAGGTTGTAACCTAATTTACCTACTTACCTTACAAATTACAATTTTAGTGTGAATGAGTGTACTTTACCATCTGTCACTTGTGTTGCTGTGATCATCATTACTTATACTACAATTACAACGCGTTAGGGCGAATTAAGTAACTTACGTTTTATGCTACACATACAATGTAATACAACTTTGATGTAAAAAGTATGTAATGTAAGGTAGCTGATAAGATGTATTATCATGATAATAGTATGATATAATGTATGTATGTATTATGTATGTCAAAAGTTACTAATCCCAATGCAAATCCTGTACCACTAAGGCAATACGTTTCATTTGAGTGCTTGTATAGTAAATAGAAATCCTTAAATAAGTTTAGCAATGTATCTGTACTGTAATGTATCAACTATAGAAGATGACACCTATACTTCCAAACAAATATTTTGTAATTATGAATTTTAAAGTAGTAATTAAATATTAATGACTTACTAAATATATAGTGCAATAATAGTGAATACTTGATCATTTGCTTTGTAGTACATTTTGCTTTATTGCAAAGAAATAAAGTCAATTTTGGACCAAACTACTACTAATGCAGTGGACAATTTACTTATTTATGTTTTAATGCAGTCATAAAGTTTTGGTTTATTTCGGAACCAGAATTACTCTCAAGTGTATAATTATAGAAGAAAACCTATTTTAACCTATACGTTATTGTTGCCACAGAGAATTGATTTAGTTCAAAATATTATTCATGCGGTAGTAGCATACTATTTGATGCAAAATTTTGGTAGTAATCACTTAACATAGCTTACCCGTTTACATATACAAAATAAAATTAGGAGAATTCAGAACAAACTCCTTTAATAAGTAACTTACTGTCGAGACGTAAAAGAAGTAGGGAAAGCATCAATAGTCTTTTAGGAAGCATTTTATCGTTATTGTTAACAGAATTGTTTGTGTAACATGAGTAATACATAGCATTTATATGCATGCGACGAAAGCAAAACTCTCAACTGAAGTTCCTGAGTGCAGTTGTATTGTCACTGAACTGCTGTGATACGCCTGTTGTAGTAGCCATCGTGTCATGTCTCTCCTCTTCCATGATTTTTAAGAAAATATACGACTGGGTAATTTCTCTACAGAATAAGAAAGGAAAGCTCGAAATTTTTATGTAAGTACATAGGTATACAATATCATAGAGTATACAATAATACAACAGACCTCATCACATCATATTTATATGAAAATCAAGTACATCCCGTCATACACTATACTTTTATATTTACAGAGCTCTTGAATAGTGTTTCGTCTTTCTATATTATACGTTTTGTATAGGCGATGATCATGCTCTGTATTGTATTGGTTAAGTTTATCATGCGATACAGTGTACTTTCTAGTATGCACTCAGCGAGTCACCATACAGTGGAAAGGGGAAATAGAGACAGTCTTAATAGTGTCACAAATTCCATGGAGTGGGATATAATATAAGATAAGTGCAGAAGAAATCATGATAATGTGACAATTATGATCGCTCGGATTTCAGTTTGCACCCCTCCCGAAAGAACCTTAGATACTAACCGTCCAAATGCTTCAACATGACACGGGCGTCATCGTGCCACCCATTTCATTAGTTTTATGAATAAGGTATGTAGGTACTTACTTCAAGTAGGTAGGTGCTACTTTGCATTATTAGTTTGCTCCAAATTAACCCTCAACCAAGACTATCGGTAATATCAATGTATTGGAAATACTAGCACAAAAAAGATTAAAAATAAAATTAACTTCTCTACTCCATTGATGTACCTTGGAAAATTCTCATAAGACAATACATAGTTTTGCGCTGAATTTATTAGGGATTAGGGAGAAATAAATTATCTCATTCACACATATCTGAAAATGAGATTTGAGCGCATCATCCGGCTTAAGTACAAATGCTTACAAAACAATTACCTATTAGTAGCATCACTACATGTGTTAATTTTACAATCTTATATATCGGATGTTGCATAACAAAGGATAAACCCTGTGCACTGTAATGATATTATTATCTGTGTAGAGGATGAAATATAACCTAGTGTTTGGTACGATTTCTGCATTGTTAAGTAAATATTAACTTGACTAACAGACCTATTATCTAGTTATCTATGGAAAATCCATAGTAATGTTAATGGCAAATTCGTTGCAGTTTAGTAATATTTCTGTCTGATTCTACTCAATTTGTACTGTTTGGTGTTTTTCTAATTTGTATGTAATTACGTACCACATAATGTTATGGACCATGAAATAGCAAACATGAAGTTTGGAAGACCACATGTCATGATTTTAAGCATTTTATGCAAAACTAGAAAAAAATGCTAAAAATATTTTTAAGTACACAATAGAGCGAGTCTTTTGATCGTTTATACATTGCCTTCTTCCTTTCCATTTATTCCTCAAAAGGAAAATTATTATGCTGATTGCTGACCTTCTATATTTGCCGGCCTAAAAAATTAAAATTATAATCCTGTTTGCTGAAAATATCTAAGTGTGTTTTTTAGTACAAAATGCTCAAAATCACAAAAGAATTAGCTGAAATGAACGGTTTCCTAGTAAATTGAAAGAATCCCTTATAGAAAGCAGTTTACACAAAAGAAGATAAGAATATAAAAATATTGAACTTTACTTATCTATACTTAAAAAATCACCTCATCACTTATTAATTTCTGTGTGCTTTTTAAAAATATTTAAAAAATTGTTAACAAGATCGAGAAACAGGAAAAATAAGTTTGCACATGATGATTTTGTTGAAAGAAGAATGAGCATGATTTACTCGGCATGATTATGCTTCGCTCATATCCATAGTTAATTACTGACTTCTGTTACTGGGAAATAAGGACATGGGATGAGGAATAAGAATGTGACGTGAGTACATTCACAAGAACATGAAGTCGACTCTGGTTCTGGCATATTCTTTAAAAAAGTAACCTTGAGTTTTACAAGACAATCACGACAACAAATGTGTACATTACATGCTGATGCTCTACGTACGACAACACAAGCCAAATCTTATTTGTGTAATCCTTCCAATCATGTTTAGACATTAAATTATTTGCCAAAATCATTATTGTTGGCCATAAACATTGAGCTTTCAGTTTTAACTAACAATTTGCATTAAGATTAAATGGACTTAATTAAAGGATGCGCTGTGCATTGTATTATTATAGCAATAATAGGAAGATGGGCCAAGATAAGCACCAATTGCATACAAATGAATTAATCTCTAAGTTTGGTATAATCATCAGCAGTAAAGTAACGATTATCATAATATGAATACATTATAAATAGTAAGCAGCATAAGTATGTAGTATGTTTTATTTTCTGTCAATCATTTCTGTAATTTTTGAATTGCTATGCGAAACTGTTAGCAATTCATCTCATACTTGTAAGCTACACTAATAATATTATAAGTTGAAATGTATTATTACATATAGAAGAGATAACCGAGATGAGAGATTCCATTACAGCTTCAGCTATGCAGTTTCTAATTTTATGTGGGTAAAAAATAAGCATGAATTTTAGTGAACCATCTTAATTTGAGCATCTTGAATACAGCAATGCATGTATTTACAATGTGCTTTGAATCTATAATACTTTAATGTTTGTATTGTTCTTAGATAGATATATTTACTTTAATTAGTTTACCAATGTCGAATTGGAATCTATTTATGATGGGATTAAAGCATGAAGGTATGCAAATTAGCCTCCTGGGTATTCTGCGAATTGACATAATAATAGAATTACATACATTGTAGTATTTGTTTACTTTATTGTTAATTAAATATCTATTATTGGTAGGTATAGTAGGTAGAAGATAAGCAATTTGCATTGCAATGGAAGTCAAATTAAAAATAAATAGGGACTGATTGAAAGGGCCTTGTGGTCGACTCCCGTGTGTAAATAATAAGCATTAATGTCCTTCAATTTCCCAGGCCAGCTAGCAGCTCCACGATATTTTAGTCATTATTTCTCATCTTGTCCATTTCTCTAAAATATTGCAAGTAATAAATAAACCGTGGTAAACGTTGTAACGAAGGAGCTTGTCAGTTGTGAAAATAATTTTGATAATCATTGATAATCATT
>JAQFYC010002669.1:0-24317 GCA_034694165.1 Tomocerus mixtus | reverse complement strand
TAACTTGAGCTTTATTGTGGTGTTGCGGCAGTTATATGTTTGTTGGATGGTGAGACACCCCAAGAGCTGACCAAAACCCAGTTCAAGTCAACCTTTGTTCGGTGGCTGTAGGAAGAAATAATTTCCAACTCAAACTTTTATCTATGCAAAGTGACTTTGTTTTCTATTATTTATTTCCTTTTTCCAATATCAGGTACTGAGTAGGTATTATCTCATCTATTCTTACTATTTCTCATTGGTATATAGGTATTTTAATGGCTTAATAATAATTTGTCAACTCAAAATGATATATTGCCATATGTATTACCATTACCGGCTCTAAAATAGAGGAGATTTTTTCTTAATTTGCAACATGGAAGCAATAGTTAAAAGCAAAATTGATAAATTGATCTGAGACTATGATAACTTGTAGTCTTAGCATTTCTCCTACTATATATATGTGTGTACATTTAGATACAATCATTCCATAAACCAACAAAGAAATATGTGACAGATTTAGGATACCTTACTGTACTAACAATAAGCGAACATAAAGGGTTAAAAGGACTATCTGGGCAACAAAAGACGTATTATCATTACGTGTCTATTATCTAAGTGTTATATCTTTCTGGAATCAGAATTGGAGAACCGGCCAACTGGCGTAAGAAGTTTCTTTATTGCATCGAATTTGTAGCTTTCATCTGATTACTGGAAAGCCACTGACTTTTGATGTTCATTGTTTTTCAAAGGCAGTCACTTACCAAAGCTATCGAATTTCTCCACGGATATGTGTTTGTCTACCCGGTCTTCCCCGTTTTCTTTTGAGTAGGTAATAGGTTACGTATAATTATATACATACGTACCTTGCTCGGTTGTGTGATGTGATGGAAGTATGTATGTGCAGTACAGTACGTCTATAAATAATATATACCTGCACGATCGAGTAGTGTCAAAGAGTAATCGTTTGTAGAGGAAGCAGGTAACTAGGAAGAAGGTAAAGGCAACCGGAGTGGATGTTTTTTGTTATAATAGTATAACTAACGCGATGTAGTATTCTCATGTTGCAGTACTCTTTTACTATATAGATAGTCTGTACACAGAAGAAATATATTTCAGTGGAGGAAAAGAGTTATATGGTTAGTTACCTATTGTTCTCAGTATTAGGTTTAGTTAGTTTAGTTAGTTAGAGAGATCGAGTTGAAGTCTGAACTGAAGTTGAGTTGAGTTGAGCTCTCTTTTGCTTGGCTGTAGCAAATGAGGTGGTAATAGAAACGATCTTGCTCATTGTGCGTTCGTGAACCTACAGCAGCGTAAAGACAATATAAACTGAAAAACCTTGTTAAAACAGAGAAGTAGGGCTGGCTCAAGTGGAGTCGTTCGGGATCCCATATGCATCTGGTTAATGAGCCTCGCTAGAGTAAACGACTATTAACTTAGCATTCAAGAGGAGTAATATCCCAGCAAAAGGAGTCAGTCCTTTCATGTTTTATGTGTGCCTTCGCCTTCTTGCCTCTTTCCCTTAAGTTGCGAAGAGTTAACCTTACTTTTACTTGTAATCTTATACCTTTACATACATATACTTTATACCAGGCCATACCATACCACACAAGACAACTAACACACATATCTGTAGAGGAACACACATGGAAAACTCACAATCACTCAGAACACAGTCTCCTGTCTATTTCTTCTTTGCTTTTCTCTGCTGTGACTTTAACTTTGGCTTCCTTGCATCCCTTGCCATGTATTGCCTACGTTCATGTAATAAATGTCTGTCTCTATAGGTCTATGTCTATGTCAAGTCTAAAGGAAGCCAGTACGCATAATAATATTTAACTCACTGTGTAGTGTAGCGAACGAGTAGCTCTCCTGTTCTGTTCTGTACGGAGCACCTCAATAAGTCACATCTTTCTCTCTTCGAAACTTGAATTCACATGTCTTGCCAAGCCGTCAAAAATTATTCAACTTTCTATGCATAGATAGATACGCACACACTTATACTCTACATACCTAAATATTATGTGGATTGGATATCTCTAAATAGTTCCCACTTCCCAGAACTGAATTCATTCAACCATTCTTCTCACTTACAAAGCGGAAGCTGAATATATCTGGTGCTTATAATATGGGACATACTCTAGTATGTACATATTGATTCTCTTCCTCAAACAATATATGTACACATGCAGTTACTCACACTCCCATATTCCCTAATTCTCTCACATAATATGTACATAAGTATACATAAGTAGGTACATCGTAAATATATTCCCAGTAGTTTGGTAATTGTTAGTCTCGAGTATTATACTTACTAGGGATTTTATTAGCAGTGCAGTGCAGAGAATGTAGATTAGGCATTCCTTGCGTTGGTATGCTAATGTTTACTTTAATACCGTGCTAAATATCAGAATTTCTACTCAACTTTGATACAAAGTGTTATATCAGATTCTTGCTTCTAATAATCTCATATGCATAATCTATTTGTTATGTGGTTGTGGGTAAACTTAAATGGATCGAATATCTTTTGGCGTTCAATTACTGTGCTAAAAGCGCTGAAGGCAACTCACACCAGATAAGACGAAAGGGTAAAGTAGAACATTCACATTCTCACTTCGGTTAATAAGAGAAATTTAATTAAATGTGGTTTGTTTGCACTCTGAGAACTATGGAAAGGTTCCAGGAAAGCAAATTATATGTAGTACAGTAAACATCTACCGAGAATACATTACTTAAGACGTATTGATGTACAATGTACATATACACTACACTTAATAAAGGAATATTATTGTGCTACTTGCTCATTTTAGCATGCTGCGGAGATAGAAGTAAATTATATTATTCCATTCATCCACTTACAAACAAAGCACTTATAGTACATATAGTAAATGCTAATTTAATTCCATTATACTTATCTGTGTCATCGAGAACATTCTAATGTTGCGTTCAAGAAAAAAATTCTTATTTACTACAGATTATGTTAAGGGTTGCGTTATATATGTATGTGCATGCAACAACCGAATTAATTTTAACACTACATTTTTCACCTAGCCTTACCTGGCCATCATGTTTTTGAAAATATCTCAACAACTGTGATGGAGCTTAAATGCATAATCACGCTATCAAGTTCTAACCACGTCCACCTCCCTCTGACTCATTCCCCGCATGACATTTTTACATTTGTGTCATAAGTAATAATGATAATGTTATAAGATGAGAAGTTACTTACCTACAGAAATATTACCTACAATATAAGAATGCCGGCCGGTGACAAATAAGGGACCTTCACCAATCAGCGCGACAACTGACAATTGAAAACAGTTAGCCGGATGGATGCGTTGAGCATTAATGCAAGAAGGGAAGACTGTAAACTGTAAAGAGACAGTCCAGTCCAATGAGTCGGACCTCTGTTTTGTATTACCTTCCGTATACTACTCACTACCAGTCACAATACACCAGGATCTACTTATTTAGGAGCTATGGTACATAAGTAGGCACTTAGGATTCTTCTTGCGGATGCATGAATGCTTTCTACTTTAGTCTAGTTGACTGAAAATGTATTTTATTATTATTACATAACCTATTATACCCGGTCAGCTCATCTCCATGTAATTTTCGTTAAGTAATAAGTAAGTCTACTTATTTCTCTACTTATGGTTAAGCAGTGCAGTGCTTGGAACAGGAGGTTGTACATTTATTCCAGCAGTGAGATTAGTTCTAGTGTATTGTATACGTATACCCATACACAGTATATATATTTAGTATATTATGTAGTTATGCAATAGTGTTACAGGGAAACTACTTTTATTAACTCACAGGATAAAAGCTTTCTTCAAGGGCTTCGTGTTAACCATTTACAAGACTTTTTTGGTCGATCTAGTTCACTAAGCTCTATTATAAGTTTGCATACTTTGTAGAACATTTTTTAACATTATTTAAAATTGTTTTCCTTTTACATGTATGCTTTGTCCTAAATTTCACATTTAAGGTCCAAAGTTATTTTTAAAATAAAATAGAAATTTCCAAAAAGTTAATAGTCGATATTACCGAAATTGTTAGAAATTCCCATAGCTATAGTATCTTAGTTGTTTTTAAATGGGTTGAGATTTAAGTTCCCTGTAACATATACCTGTACCTATATGAATTGAGAGTTGAGAGAAAAGATGATGATATGTATTCTAGATAGTAGTTATGCAGTAACTGCGTAGGTAGGTACTGGAGGCAGTTGTAGTAATTCTGGTTCAAAAGTAGCGTTCTACTTTTGGCTGAGCAAGTCTCGTATTTTTAGGTAAAGCTGAAATAAAGAGCTTATTTTGGGTCATTTCAAGTCTCTGACACTTCAAAGCGTAGAATATTCCTCGTAAGTTACAATAATGGTCGAGAATGACTTTAAGCTGTAAGAGAACAGAGCACATAAGAGCATTAACAATGGAGAATTCAAAGCAGTGTTGTCTCTCTTCTTTCTCTCTTTCTGTGTCCCTGTCCCTGTCTTCAGAAGTTCATGGAGCTCCTCTCTCGGCTAAAATATCTTTCGATCCTTTCAACCGTTTTATGCTCTTCGACAAGACTCAGAGTCCTGAGTACCTACAGCTCGTCTTAGATTATTTTCTCCTTTATTATACGGTTTCCCTAATCGTAATATCCTTTTCTTACTATGACTTTGCTACTTTTTTGGTTGCCCTAGTCGTAGTGCTAGAATAGTGCAAGAACCAACCAGAACCAGAAGGACAGCAGCAGCGAGTCTCAAAGTGCAGATATTGCATTCACTATTATTACATTCTGTTCTGTCTCTGTATACACACGTAGGAAGTAGCTATTGCACTTCAGCCCAGACCAGAGAAAGTAACTATCTCCTCTATTTGACTTCAAAAAAGGAAGGAGACATCTTCTTATGGTCTTTGTTGCTCGGGAACTGTCAAAAGTTTCTCGCTGTCCTATCTATTCCTCTGCAAGGACTCTCATCTTTGCAGCCCTCACTGCCTTACGCTAAAGAGACCATATATTATTGAATGTAGTGCTTTTAGAATGTAATGTGATATATAAGACGTCAATTGGGCTCTAGAATGAATTTACACGAAGAAATAAATATAAGAGATTCGAATACCTACTTGTGTAGTCGTATAGTCGTCGTACCTAGTATTATATAGGAGGAAAATATTGTCAAGAACACGATAATATTATTAGATAGGGCGTTTGCAGCTTGATTTAAGAGAATGATTGTGATGTGATGTGAATACAGTTGCCATTATCTACTTCACTTCTTATACTCTCATTTATCCTTAGGTATTTATCTGTATATAAGTAGGTACAGTACTAAGAAATTCACTGGGATACATGCCATAAGTACTCAAGATACATTGTAGTGTTCATAAATACCACTTGACTTTGTTTTAGTGTACAGACCTATTACAAATATATAGCTAAGTACTTATATAACGTGTTTCGTAATTCCTATAGTCAGGGCATCCGTTGTGTTAGCTATACAAAATAAATAGCACAAGCGTGTATGCCTGTAGCTAAAATATAAGTTAGGATGCTACTTGGGTTACATGTTTTATTTTGTATGGGAAAGAGACAAGAGAGATAAAACGGACAGGAATTTAGATACAAACCAACTCGGAAGACGCGTACAGAAATTACATAGGCAGTTCGGCTGCAGGTAGGTAGTAGGTAGGTATTTATTATGTATTGCATGTATCTATCTACCTACTATACCTACCAACCTACCTAGTATCTCCTACACTACGCAGTTAATGAATATTTACATGATTTGTTGCTCATCTGAATGTTTGAAGAATATAAAGCGATTCTATTTTAGTTTCTTTAGGTACAGTAGTAGGTAGCTATTCTAGTTTCTTGGCAGGAATTCTTGTCGTAGATTAAAAATTATATTTATGTCTGTCAAACGAGATTCTGTAAGCTCTACAGCGGTAGTAGTTAATAGTAGTTTGACCCTTGTGAAACAAATATAGTCGCTAATGAATTTGTGTAATTTGGTTTGAATCTTCTATATAAGAATCGATGGCACACGGATTTGTCTTTGTCTTAGGGAATTTCATTGTGGACAACTGCTATACATAGCGTCTACGTTTTCTGAAGTTTCAATCAACAGATCATAAATTAAAAAATACATAATAATATACAGATACAGGGAGGTAAAATGCAATTAACATTCTCCAGAACTTCTAGTCAGTGTGTCCTTGATGTCAAGTAGTTCTGACATTGGTATATTTCAGTATGTGCAAAATTTGGCCCATCCAAGACGATATACTATTTATGTCATGTTTTGTATATTTTTCAATGTGCTATGATATGTTAATAAAGTGACATGGTACTTGACGTTATGTATCGACCAGTTTTTTTGAAGAGATAATTAAAGTTGCATAGGCGGAGACAGTCAGTTGGGAAAAGTAGTCAAGTCGCAGTCAAAGATGTTTAGTATTGGTAGTGTATGTAGCTTCACTTGTCGCTGTACCTTTGGGCTATTAGTGTTTGACAATGACACGCTGGCTGATATTTTATTTCCCATTTGCTGGCATGGCGTGGTGTGACTTGACTAGGTGCAATGTATTTTTGGGTTCTCTTTCCGCTGTTTCCGCTGCTGTTGCTACATAGTACTTACATTTTACATGAGTGAGTTTTTCTCCTCAAGACACTTCCTTGCGCTGTTTAGCCAAAACTGAGTCAGTACCTGTCAGCAAGGCAATCATGATGTAGAGGGGAAAAGTCATGTAAACACGCGTTTCTTTGATACAACACAGATGTAAATCTCACTTATCCTTAACGTCACATTCAGCGAAATTGAAACAATTTACGTATGCATTCCTCTTCACTTTGTATCTAATATACTACACAAACACCACCTTCGCATACTTACATGCAACGCTGGTTGATGACAGTTTAAAGACTGCTTATTATCTGTCTGAGCCTTGCAAAATCGATTTACGTTGAAAAAAAGAAAATACTTTTTGCTCAACCTATACTTTGAGCAGACCTACTTAAATTTTGATACCAGCGTCACAAGTCGTGAAGTATTTTATTTCTTATACGATATAGATATTTATTTATTCATAGTACAATATTATAAGCTCGCTATATATTTTTATATACCAATGGGCAAAAGTAATATATAATTTTAAAATGTTTTGCAATAATCCACAGTGTATTAGTATATACTATAGGACAGTAGGAAAGTACCAACAAATTATTATAGACCGGTTAGTAAAAAATTAAGGAGCAATGTATTTTTAATAATGTCTTTCGAATTACTATGTTTATTGGGAGTTTTGGAACTTCATTATCTGGAAAACAGTTCTGGAGAAATGAGCCTTGTTTTTAATATGCATATAACTACACTGACGATATAAATAAATGCTTGACTAAATTAAAGACAAAATGTCTATATATTTCATATGCCCAGGGAAAGAATTCGAGGAATTATACGCATTCGTATTTCTCTATATTTAAATGTATACCATAATTGGCAAAATTGATAATATGAACTGCGATAGGATTTAATGAGTAGTTGAATGATAATATATTAGGGGAGCACGTTATTGCTATATTATATTTTCGTGTTTCTATCAAGTGAAAGTTATCATGTATACCATTAGGTTGAATAGGTTTCCCAAATAGTTTGTATGCTTGGCCTTATAAATATTGTAGAGGATAGAATATATTTTGTGGAATAATAGGAGGAAGTAATTGGTATTGCATAACTAGGATAACAAAAGGGGTTGCTTGTTGGCAGGTAATAGAATAATGTAGTGCGTTGAGCTTAGTGTGGTGTAGTGTAGTATGGGAGAGATAAGATATTACCACAAAGCCCAATAAATTTTGTTTGTTCAATGCAGAAATTGGCTAAAGGATGAAAGGGACGTGGAGTAATGTTGAGAGAAGTAAGAGAGGAAAGAAGGCAAGAACATGGATATGGTGACTAGGAAGTCCATTGAGATAATAATAGTAATAATAATCCTAGAGATATAAGATCAGTTTTGTGTAGTCATCTCTTTGAATGTGTGTGTGATTCCTGCACTTTCATATTTCATCTTATAATATTACAGCATGTGGTGGAGGCAGGCAGACAGACACAGAACATGGGACGGACCTCTGAAAATCCTACAGGCAGAGAAATAGAGAGTAGAGTTGCGTTGACATGGTTTAAGTTTCCCTTGTCGTATTTCCCTATAATGCAGTGCGTTATCTATACTATTATAAGTAGTGTGTGCCATATGAAATGAGATTCACATTCACTATTCACATGGCTAGAGCTAAGAGTCTAGAGTTAAAGCTACCATTCACATTTGCACATACTTGGCTTGGTTTTGGCTAAGGCTGCGGCTGCACATTTCAAAGCAGGGTCATAAAGTACCTACATAATATTATTATGTGTGTGTAATACGTAGTTAGTTTTGGTTTAGCATAGAGCCCAGCCAGGCCAGATGAGGTCCTTTACTTCCTCTCCTTATCTGTATAACAACTGTATATTTACTTATAAAATAATACTTAGTTACGCTATATTATGTATCTGGAGACTTATGCTACGTTCTACGTTAGAGTTAGAGGCAGAGGGCATGCAGGAGAATGTGTCAGAGTAGGAATAAAGGGTAGAATAGGAATAATAAGATTAAGTACAAGTACATTATATGGAAAAGTATTAAGATTCGTTTGTAATTTATGCATAGGATTTTGGGTAGCTGACTTCAGCTTTGCGTTAGGTCTTCCTATACTATCCACTCCAGAAAGAGTCAAGAAAATGAATTTAATGAAAATTGGAAGAAGGAACGGCAAGACTGTGTTGTCGTTAAGCACGACGGGTAGGCAACTAACTTCAACTCTACTCGAGAAAATTCACTGCTTATCTATATAGGAAAACATACACTCCATACTACTTATTCTCCAGAAATTTATTCACATAACATTAATACATCCCTCTGTATACACTAAATGTACAGAAAACCCAATAACAAGCTATCAAATTGTTGTTTTAGTTCCTCATATTATAACACAAAGAATATTATCTATGTACTACTACCTCTTATGTTCAGATAAGATATCTCCATACTTAGCTATTTGTATTTACATGAGAATTGAGTGGAGTGTGTGTGCATAGTACATACAATCTCAATGAGGAGTTTGTGTTTCATTACACTGTTACTGACATAGTTGTACTATTCTATAAGATAATCATTTCAGTTTACTGTTTTTTTGTAGCTACATAAACGGGTAATATCATTACAATTAAGTGTATCCGTTATATGTGTGTCTACACTATATGTTGGAGTTTTGGCCCCTTCATAACTAGAATAATACTGTTACACGAAGGACGAAGACACATCACTGAGATACTTTTCTAAAGTGGTTTGGTTTGGTTTGAGGAAGAAAAGTAAAAGTAAATAGACATATATTATGATCTGTACTGAGTTTTATACATATTACTTAAGGGTAGCCTCCAGTGGAAGCAAATTCGTGAGAAGCCAACTAGCAAACCCATGTAAACGCTTACACAAAATTTAAATTTTTGCCATTTCAGGATATCATACCCAACTCAATAATGGATAATCAAGAAAAGTCAATTTTTTTTCTGGAGATGCCTATAAGGTTCTGCTCGGATATATGATTCCCCGATTTTTAAATTAATATTAAAAATTCCAAAGTTTTCCCGCAAAAATTTGGTTTCTTTTCTAAAACCATATTTTTGACAACTTTTAGTTCGAAATTTACAAAAAACAAAATCGTGTCTCCTTCCCCAATAGCCAAGCTAAATTAAGGGGGCTCATTCATTCGGATTGATCTGAATTTAACTGAATTCTCCATGATATGACGGAGTAGGAAAACACATTTGCTACCTCTGGAGCGCTCCCTTAATGTTGGATACCTAAAATAATAAGCAAACTCTAGCTACTAAGTAAAACTCGTATATTTTATGTATTAGTACTAATAACATACAGTGTAATATGATTTGCCCTTGTCCCAGTAGTAACAGTGTAGCATGGTGTACAACTGTACACTACAAATCCAATCTAACTAGTTAGGTTACGGTTACATAATAATGTTTTACTACAATCTAATATCTGAAATAATAGACTGTAGCGTAGCGTAATGTAAGTATATTAAAGTATCTGCTTGCTAGAGAAAGAACCACTGGAATGGGAGAAGTCTCCTTGGTCTCCAGCATAAGTAACTAGCAAAAGCAAAGTGAGACAGATAGAGTAGAATCCTTCTCTACGCTACTCTCACCAACAACCAAAACCAACTCTCGAGGATTTTTCTCAGATTCAAGAATTTAATGATTGTAGAAATGGCAGTGGAGAAAACTATCGGTGCGTTCATTTTATGACTGCGTTTATTTACTTTGATGCAATTTATTACAGTAGTATTTTGGCTTTGGTTGCCTTCTGGCTTTGGCGTGTCTTGACTTGAGCTTGTGCCCTTTCCTACATTGACGTCGGAACATCAATGCTTTACTTTACTGCTCTTCCATTGCTTTTGGTAATACGCACTTCTTATCTTTACTGTGCGTGTACTAGTGTACTCTTGCTTTTTCTTGTAAGTTGTAACTAACCTGCTTGTTAGTCTCCTTGTAATGTAATATTACACATTTCGACGAAATCCGAGATCAAACTAACTACATCGCATCATCTTCCCTTCCCTCCGACAAACCAATAATATCACCACACGCAGCTTGTACACGAAATGTTATGTAATTTATACATACTTTGTGTAAGTGTCGAAATAACTCTAGTAAATAGTACAGACTAACAGACTACATACATGTTGTCTTTCTTACACACTTGAAACACTTTCCCAAGGGTCGTACAACCATACCCATTCTATATGTACATAGACGCAGAGTCAGTCATGGTATAAAAATATAGACAGATAAAGTCAATAATTATATATGTACCCCCATTTAGTTTCTATTTATGAGAAACTTTGTACCATTTCTTATCGATTTTGGCCACATAAGGTTGGAATCCGAGTACTGATAAATTGGTTTCGGCTTATTGGTTTACAGCTTTCTCAGATCTAAGGACGAATGCCTAGTTATTTTTGAATTCATGCTAATGTTATATACTTTTGGGCATTTCTTAGACATGTCATTAATGTCACATCTACAATATAAGATCAATAAGATTTACATAGTATATATCTGTGGGAAAACATCTTAATGTTCACTTTTCACACAATTCATGTTCATATGTGCAGAATCTACTTATTTCGCTGACGAAAATATTGCTGTTTACATGCCATTAATTATTATGTGCAAATGCTAAGAAAGCAATTCGGTAGTAAACGAATTTTCAAACTGGGAAGCATAGATTATTGACCTATGAGTAGCAGAACTGCTTTCGTTTAGAAAGAAATTCCTGTAGTTCATGTTCGCTGCAGATTGCTTATGTGTTCAGTTTTCAAATGTATTGCACATTTGGGTACACTTTATCTTTTATCACACCTGGGCGTATTTACATAAATCAAAATCTCTAATCTCAGTTTGTCGCATAGGTAGCCAACGTCTCCGCTTGCATTCTATGGTACACATTAACGTGTTGAAAACATTTTCGATTCTTACGTTTCACCTTCTTTCAAAAAGTTATCTTTATTTAATGGAACGAATTATTTTAGTGCCCATTTGGATTCACTCTTAACACGAACACAAGGTGGATAGTATATAAGTTGACAGCAAATATTTTTATAATAAGCTAATATGCATGTAGTATTTTAGATTAGCATTTCACAAAGTAATTTTTAACAAGGCAAGCTAAGTAAGCAATGTATTAGGATAGATGTAAAATGACTGCTTAAGTAAATATCAGGAAAGCATAACAAAGCAATGAGCTTGAATGTACAAAGATTATATACCTGTGTATAGAGATAAATAAAAAATTTACATTAGAATCCTCGAGAAGTTTTACAATGGTGCTAAGCATGCACCATAAAATAAATAAAAAAATCATCATTTTGTAAATTAACATTAAAACACAGCATAGTTATGTAAAATATCCATATTAGTATCCTAATGGTTTAATAACCATCTTGTCCTTCATGTTATGGTCTTACCATTTTAGCTGGCCGCATAATAAATTTACAGTCAATCGTGGTTACATAATTTGTAAATTAGTATAAGCATTAGCATTTCTAAAATAAATGTTCCTTGTTTCCATCAAACTCTATGTGTCCAAAAACACATTTGTGCATGTGGACGTGATTTAATGTTCTCATAATCACTACAATACCTTTTTCAAATAACAAAGTTAACTCTAGAGATTATTGTACAGACTGTGTGTAGTGTGTAGTCTTGTGTTGAATTGTGTCCGCACTTTAAAGCTAACAAGAGTATGCAGTACGCACACGGGTAAAGATTTACTTACTTTGGCATTACAGCAGTCCTGCAGATAAAGACACACGAATAAGAATCATATTTATACAAAGAAAAAAATATTTGCTCCGTGTGGCTGCTAATATTTATTCATGCGTATCGAGCAGATAAAGTATTAAGAACTTAGCGACAGTGTTGTAGCCACATTATATCCCGAGGAAAGTGCGATGACCTAAAATAAATCTTCCAAAACTCATTCATGGAACATTCGGCAATAAAATATGTCTACATTATGCACAGTAAAAAATAAACAAGTCGTTTGAAATCGTTATTATGTTACTTCATTAATGGGCTAGAAAAACCTGCATACGGTAAACAAATTGTTTTAGCTTATGCGGAAATTTCTTCATGTTTCTATAGGATGAACTTATAGGATTTCAGGCTTAACAGGTGTCTGCAAATATGATATTTATTTACTTTTCCTTAGTTCTTTGGCATCCAACGGGGAAAAGTAATGAAAGTAGATGCAGATGTATTTAATGGTTAAATATCTGCGTAAGTAAAGTGTGGAAACTCGCTCACAGAAGGTAATGTAATTCATTCGGCAATTTTCGCATATTCTCGCGAATGCTGATTGACATTGTCTAAGTTTCGTATTACTTGTATCATAACGAAAATAGCATACTACATTCTACACGTTTTAAAACATTAGTTTACCAACTCGTGCTATACAGACTTACAGACAAGACAGAGAGAGTCTTTGAACCTGTACCAACGGGAGTGCTAAAACATTTATAGCGGTAGATATCCACAAAATTCATTTTAATGAAATAGTGAAAGCAGTACACTAATATTATTTCATGGAGCCTTCAACTAAAATAAAAGCAAAATAAGTGAGTAGATAATACTTTCCATGTAAACTTTGGCGGATAAAAGTAGGGCGAAAGGAGATACGGAAATGATAAATGTAAACCGATCTGCAATACAGATGTTTCAAAATGCCACTTTGAGAGAATTCAACAGCTGAAAACACACGATCAGTTATAGAATTGCTACTCTTCATGTCATAATCATAAAACATGTATTTTTAGCTAACTCAGCCACACACATACTGATATCCATCAAGTAACAAGTCCAATTTGATACAATTACAGTAGTTCCTGGAATCATGCAGAGTGTTCATTCCATTTACTCTTCTCTAGCTGTTACACAGTTGTCTATTTACATTATATTACCCACTGTGACAATTTATTGTCTCATTTTACAGCTTTCAAGCGTAATTAGAAAATTAAATGCATATATACAATATTTTATTATGAAGGGTCTTAACTTGTGTTTTATGTAAATACCATTTTCCATGAATTTAAAGGTTGTATGCCTATTTTATATGTTTTGTAATTACAAGCACATCTTGTAATGGCATAGAAAATCCGATTAATTCGTTCTTTATAAATTTTGTGGTGTTTCGTAATAATATCGAGGTATATAATGTTGTGTAATCGTAACAATGCAAGAAGTGATCAGTTCGATTCGTCCGCTTTTGTTAGCTGTTGTTACATGGTAGAAGAGTGAGATAGAATTGGGAGAGCAAAGCAAGGGGCGAAGGTGAGCGGAATGGCATGGCATTAGTAACTTCTTGTTGAAGGTGTGAGTTCTACATTCCAGAGAGCCAGGATACTTGCACGGAATTTTCAGTAGATTACATAGAAGACTGCATCACTTTCCCATATTAGGGAACTGAGATTTCTCAGCTCTTTATCAGGACTTTACTGTCTAAACCTCTTCCTTATGCACTCGTCTAGTTATGATCAAATTTACCTTTAATAAGGCACGTACATTCTAATGTAATTCCATTCACATACTTGCTATAGCCTTCAGTACTAAGGTCTAGCTACATAATATTTATATCTTTTTATAGTAATACAAGTAACACTGCTACTAGTATTTGTAATACTATGTACGTTTACGTAATATTGTGTCCATGGTTTAAATATGGGTATATTTGTAGCAGAATTAAGTTGACAGTCAAGGGGACTCAAGGGTGACGACTATTCTTGACATAATTAAATTATACTTTAATGCACTCGTTAAAAACCATGGATCGTATTGAGTATGTATGCAAGTAATACTAATATCAGTGGGTTTTTCGATAGAAAAAATATATTACTAATGAAAATTTAGCGATAGCTAAATAATAGGTCTAGCAACTAATTATGTGACCCATTGGGCTATATCATACGACTTACGGCTAGTAATTTAGTAGACCTTTAAATTTTTTACAACTAAGCTTTCGAATATGGGATGGAAGAAATCGACAAACGGAAAAGTGTGATGAATATCTTAATTGGTTTACGTACAATAAAAGCGTCACGGGGTATTAGTCCTAAAATAAACAATGTAACAAATTGTATTGTTCTCCTAAAGTATATGGGTTGCTGAAAAATGAAAGAAGGGACGGATAAGCAATTAACATAAATAGAGTTACGGTAGTAAAATGTATGTGTGCAGTATGCCATAATTTGTTTACATTAGGTAGTATTACTTTTTGACTAGATAGTATAGAACTGAGCTATTGTATAAAGTAACCTAATGCGTAAATGTGCAACTTTGACAACACAATCAATTTAGAAGTCTGCAAAACGACCATGTCCAATCTAAGTTTTACTTTGTTCACACGTTTCAATTTGTAACGCTGAATTGAACGTTAATAAGTTAATACGCATTAAACCCATAATGGAGGTCAGCTTTGTGTGAAATTGCAACTATTTGACATTAGACAACAATTCCTACAAGACTATAGTGTAAACTGTCTACTTTCAAAATTCTTATTCTTTTTGACATGTGGGAAAATGCGTAAGGAAATTAGCATTCCTGAACCAAGTTGTCTTGGAGAGGTCAGACTATATCATAGCATTATCGAATTTTGATTCAGATTGAATATAGTACTAAATCAATAGTACTTATATTTTCTCTTCCAGTAAATAAAAAATAAGCTTTCAACATCTTTTTTTGGTTCATAATCATTAAAATTTGTAAGTATGGAAAAGTAATATGCTGTATTTTCTCTATACCATAGAGGGTTTTTAAATTCCGGTCAAGGATAAGGAATTGGAAGACAATTGCTCGATCGTACACATATATATAGTTATATTAGCAGAGAATTTGAGCCGGAAAATATTGAATAATATATAGAAGTGATTTTTTTACGGAGCGGTCATCTCCATTATAAAAATGCCTTGAAGTTCTGTCTGTGCGTATCTGAGTCCACTTTTTCCCTAATATTATTCAGCATTTCCAAATTCTGTTTTCAGAATTGAATCATTTTTGTTCCCTGAAAAATAGACAGTGTAAAAATGGTCCAAATCGCCTCATCATTTCCACTCCCTAACTCGCCCCCTTTCTTAAAATTCAACTTTTTTGAATTCTGTGTTCAGAATTGAGTAATGTGTCCCCTGAATAATATACTGTGTAAAAATGGACCAACCTACCTACAGAATTTCTTTATATGTAAATAAATTACCGTTCCATTGCTACCACTGTTTACCACAGTTTATTTAATATAGCATTTACGGCATTTGCCTTGTCTCTAGTGGCCAAATATTTCAGAAGTAACGTTTTTTGTCATTCAAGTTTTTTTACTGCGTTGCCTGGTCGTTTTGTCTAGCTTTTCTATTGTTAGATAATACAAGTGATCCTGAACCAGCACCAACCGAAGCGAGTAATAGTATCTGTCACCCGTGATCCTCATCCTTCTTACTAATAGTATAAAGTTGCTTTGGTTTCTTGTGCTTAACTCTCTACGCATTTAGCTTACATTTGGTTGACAATAGGCAGATGCTCGACTTGCACAGCACAACAGAAACGTCACAAGATCACCTCAAGATACAATTCGACTTGATCCTTTAGCCATTGCCAGTGCTCACGAACTGAGTATAGCAGAAGGACTACAGATATACATTTATAATTTTATTACATTTGTAGTAACCAGGGCCCATCTTTTCAAAATATGCGTCATTATACTCCTAAGAGATATCTATAGAATTACTGAACTGATGCGTTAAATTGCATTGTCCTTGTCTTCGGGTATAATAAGCGTCTTTGCGTAGCTTCCATCATGTTTCGTTAATGCACGGTTGCTTCCAACATGAATATTGTATTCCATGGTCCCTCTATTTGCACTTGTGGCTCCTTCCCTGTGGTCTTTCTTTCTCGTCCTGGAGTATTATTAATTATGCATTGAATACTGTTTCACCACTGCATTTATTTTTATGTTATAGATACTTCTTCCAGTTAGCGCTGGAATTTGTAATAAAAGTCAAATATGCAATCATGTTGCAAAAGAAGAATTATTTGTAAAGAAGTATACCGAGACAAAATACTAATATCTGGGTTGAGTAAATAAGTACTATTTATAACGGTCTTGAGGTACATAGCTAAATTCGGGAGAATGCATAATTTATGGCGGCACAGAGTCCAGAGTAGAGTAGAAATTATGTAGCCACATTAATGCAGTAGAATATATTGATCCCCAGAGTCAGGTAAAAGTGTTATTATAATCTGGTTGGAAAATAATTCATACATGAGAAGTAACGAATACTATTTATATAAAATCATCTAATTAAAAATACAATCGTCATGAAGGAAATAGATGAAAAACATTTTTAAATAGCATGTTAACCCTTGCCTATTCTGGATGCGTTATGGAGAGTCCCTCAGATTTAAAACGTACCTGTATTCATAATTTATATTTTTTATTCGTTGAGGTTGACTAAACTGAATGTATTTTACAAAGTTGTATGTGTATTTTATAGCGACCTTGATGAAGGTATTTAGCCTCCAGATCTTCTGAATGTGAGTTCCCTTAATCAAGAGTGGCATAATCATTGAAATGCTGCTGTCGTATAAATTAGCCTTAGATCCTATCCTGCATTACATCTTGAATTTCATCTACAGAGCATTCTATAGCTCCTAATCTATATACCGTTTCTCATCTCTCCGTAGTACTCTCTAAGTCTTAATGCATTCATTCATACGAAGGGATATAAGTATTGTACATAGGTAGATAGACTTAAAAAATTTCAAGACACTAATCGGGATATATGCATTCGCTCGGGGATTAAGTTAAGTAAGTAGAGAGATAGACACTTATCTAGTTTATTTAATCTTTTGATCAGTTAATTGTCCTGTAAGTAGACGACCTGACATATTTCTTGATAACTTGTTGATAAGATTGCAGTGTGTACCTTTGTCTTCAGTAACACCAGTGATAACAAACGACGAATTTTGACTGCCTTAGCAGAAGTATTTCTCTCTCATTAATCACACTATACCTGGTTAAATAGCATATCCCTTATTAAGATGACAAACTGCATATTGTTTGGATGGCCTTAGGAAATTAAGTAGGGAGTTGGTCATTAAATATCTACTCAATGCACATTAAAAACTGATTTATCGTCTAATAAAAAGCGTGTACTACTTAATCCAATTTGTCTACCATTTTAGTAAGCATATTAGACATATTGAAGGAAATTTTCCTTTCATTAAACTGCATTTTTGTACCTATTTCGAAGTCTCTGTTATGCACTCGCTATAGTAGTTTGGTCGGAATGCTTTCCGACGAATTATTATCATAAAGTCTCGTATTGTTCGTGAGAACGACATAAATTCGAAGAATATCTATCGTTGTGCATAGTATTAACATATGGTTATGCCAATGGCCAGCAATAAGTCACAAAAGACTTCCAAAAACACGCGTGCCTATGGTAAATAAATAATGCAACTTTTCTTCAAATCAGTATAATGGAAATGCACTGCATACTTTGTGCCAATATTTTATGATGTAAAGGTATTATGTAATTAATATAGGAATATCTCAAATAAGTGCTGCAATATATAAATGCATAATTTGTGATATCTTACTTCACATACACCAAAAATGGTATGCAATTTTTCAACAAGTAGAAACAATTTTTAAAATAAAAGTGACAGATTTTATATGGATCGTAATTATGTTTTATATTCTTGGGATCTCCATTATCATTTCACTAACTGACTTATATTTTTCTTTACAGGGACCTCAGCAACAATCAATTGAGTGCCATTAGAAAACGATCTCTTCTGGGCCCAAACTCACTTAAATCGCTGTAAGTATCTTACATGTTTCCCAATTTAAGTACTGTTTAAATATCCAATATTATTATATTCTAATTTACTTACAGAATGATCGACCACAATCATTTGACGTGTATCGACGAAGCTGCCATTCGCCCTTTAAAGGATCTAGAAGTTTTGTAAGTCAATTGTCTCTATTCGCTTTGCTTCATCAAATAAATATTTAATCCAACAGGTATCCAAGTGTGTTAGAATTATGAGTTTGGCAATTATGAATATTTTCAGCAGCTTAGAATTAGCTTTTGTTTGACAAACTTTTACTGGATAAATATAATAATAAACTGCTTAGCTTATTAAACTAATTATTTAGATGTCTTATACAGTGAAGTCAAAATTAGAACTGCAGATATGGGAAATTAATATGTGCCACTGTGCCAATTATACTACATAGTCCAAACTCAGCTCATCCGCTACATGAGAACAATAAGGAATGTAGCAGAATGTTTCTTATTTAAGAGTTGTGTATATACACAATGAGCTTAGGTACTACCTAGGTATCTGTAGTACATGTATAGGTACAAACTTTTAGAAAGGAATTTAATAATAAAGTTTTATGATGGTCATTTTCAGAACTTTGGAACACAACAATTTGACATCGCTCCAAAAAGATACTTTTGAAGGATTGACCAAACTAAAGCACATTACACTGGGCGATAATCCAGTGATTTGCGACTGTCATTTGGCTTGGCTCTCGCGATGGCTGAAAAGGGCTCCGAAAACTGCTTCACAAGCAAGATGTAACTCTCCACATCATCTTCGTGACAAAACCATTGACGAAGTTCTTGAGACAGAATTCAAATGTGCTGGTGAGTGTCTTTCCATATCTATGACTCTGCTTTCCCAGCCATTATCCATGTATGTTAGCTTCATTTCTCCACTTTTTATTCCTATTCCAACTGTTGTTTTACGAGAAAAGAAGGAAATCATTGAAAAGGAAATTGCTAGAGCACCTACTTTAATATTACTGCAGCCTACATTCATCCTTATATATAGGTACCTTAGGCAAATACTTATAATAATTCCTTCTACAACGTTGCACTTCTAAAACACTCTCGTACTCCCTTACCCTTAATATGTACGTATAAAGAGTCAAATACTACATTAGATCCCAAATTTAGGGGTAGACGTCTACCAAGTTTCAAACACAGTCAAACTTATGCATAAGGGACACTACTAGCGTGTATTTTTTTCTGGTTTTTTCCCCTTACGTATGATTTACTACTCGGTGAACTTTCACTTATCAATCTCCATTCACAAGCAGTTGACTAAACATTTGGGTCATATGGCTTAATCACAGAATTATTAACCTAATATTTATACACAATCAGCCTATTGAGTATTTTTAATGTCAAACATAAATAACATGTAGTGTCCATAGTTAATTTATAAAATTAAAGGACGCTTTAAGGAGGTATTTGTATCCGAGTTTGACTGTAGTTTTGTAGTGCATGCAGAAATGGCATTGGTATGACCACATTAAGTTTAAATGTTTTTATTTCAAAGAAAGGATGATATATAATGGAATTGGTATTACGTTGAAGTGAGAATTTCTTTGTTCTTATTCGGTACAGACTGTAGAAAGAAGAAACTACGTAAATTTATATTACGCATTTAGTAAGTATGAGGTACACTATGGGAAAATGACTAGAAAAGCATAGAGCCAACTACCATAAAGATTATACAGGAGTCAATAGAATTAATCTGTGTTAGTTGTGAATACAGATATTATGCATTTTACAATATAGGGAAGAGTGTGTTTTGTCCTGGTCTGTCTTGTGTAGATCGCCGGGGCGTAGTTGACGCAATCTCTGTACAATACATTAAACCTAGATTAAAGATAAGGCGACTTGCACGCTGAATTTATTTATAAGTTATGCATCCAACTAAATTACGGGTGAGACGAGACGAGGACAAGAGCTAGGATACTTTACTTGGATAAGTTAAGTTGAATCTGGATATCTGAAAAACGTACTTACATAATATATGCATACAAAACTTGCATAGCCAATGCAATGTACATTCTAAGTAAATAGCAATGCAAAGTAGCCATAAATTACCATGTAGATAGATAATATATACACATTAAATTATTGGATGAAGTTGTCTCACCAAATACTACCATAATACTTATACTAGTATATATATACCAGATATCTCTTCTCCAGGATTCTACTACTTCCTTAGATATATTTACTTGGCGTTGGCTCTGTTGTTGTGTAGATATATCTTGTTACCTATAGTCATTTCCTCCATATTTTACGCTCTGTGATCAAAATGAACATCCACTAAATATATACAGAGTAGTTTATATTCAATAATAATAATATAAACAAAACGCCTATGGCCTATGGTATACGCAAGTTTGAAAGTGAACTCTGTTATTTATGATGAAATAAACTTTTAGCATTCTGTTGTATTGTAATAACTAGTGTACTACAGCACACATACATAGTTCCAGGAATGATAACTACTACTACTTATATAATAATATTGAGCAGAGAAGTATTTAAAATAAGATTATGTTTATATATCGTATATATATATATATTTTCTGGATATTTTGTGAGTTAGTGGGAAAGCTTCTTTGTATTTAATATAATCAATAATGCATGCAAAGTCATTCAGGTACGCATGCAGTACGCACCAACGCGCTACTATACGCAGCCAGCGAGTGAACATCCTCATCCTCATGCATATTACATAATATAATAAGTTTATTCCGTTTTGTTAGATCTACGTACCTATCTGTGGTTGTGATTTAGTTTGGCTCGCTACCCGGCCGGATCCGTTTGCGCATTTACCTTATAGGAATGTAATGTAATAATATTTATGGAGGAAAGTCGAGTTTGGTTTAGTTTAGTTGGCCTGATCCTACTTAGGAACTATATTTACCATCTACTACGACTAAGGGAATAGTTTCTCAACCAACAGAGACACGGTCCCGCTTGCTTGGTTGGCAAGGCATGAAATAAGCCACCAGGGACGAAGGAATAAGATGAGAAATCGTTCTACGTATTTAGATACCTTTAACTCAGCTCACCTCACACTATACGACAAGATAAAATAGTTACACAGAGAATGGGTACCGTTTTTAGGTTTTAGGGAAATCTACATACCTCACAGATTATATTTATTATATGCATAACTATAGTTACCTTCTATTCATTACTACATAAGCTATGTATTTCTGTAGAATTTTTACTACCTACATTGCTTTGTTTAATAAAACGAGGACTCGATGTAAATTATACATTTACGCTTATCATTTGAATTGGTAGGAAGGAGGTAGGACGGCTTTAGGATCATTAATTAGATGCGTAATTATAGGTTCGTATTTATATGAAGCTATAAGGCTTACATACATAATAGGCAGAAATGAAAGGAGGTAGGAGCGCTGCTATTTATTTACATTAGTCAAAATCGGTAAGCCACATTTATTTAAGCAAAGATTTAGCTTGCTCCTTGTAATTTAATTTATTGCGACTAGCTTAGTGAACTTGGAGAAAGTTTACCTTTACAAATAGAATTATTTAGGTGAGTTGAGTTTGAGTTGACGCAGCGGTTCTGGAGAAAGTGGCCCTTTAAAATTATCTAATAATAAGTCTCATAAAGCAAAAGGGTTTGGTCTGGATTGGACTTGATTCCAAGAATTGGGTGAATATGCAACACTATGTGATTAAACACGGAAGGAACCGCAGGAAGGCTTGCTAGTTTCTCATATTATGATGATAAAACTACGCTTAGAAAGTGATCTACTTAGTTAGCTTAGCCAGCTACTTCTATACGTTCTCTCATTCACAGCCACAGCTGTAGATGAAGAAAATTCTGCTTTCGGTTCGTTAAGCTGATGACGAGACAAAGTTGCACTCAACGCAGTTTCCCTATCAGATCATTGTGTGGAGTTGAGTTTTGAGTTCGGCGAACTGGCTTTTACGCTCTTTCTCTATTATATGCTCTATATGTATATAAATAAATTTTATAGGCGTAAATCCACTGGTAATTAATACTTCCTACTTCTTATGTACGTACTATTATTTAATGAATAGATACATGTAACAGATATACATGACTATTATATTCATATACTACTTAGCACTACCAAGACTGTATAGGTATTAATGTAACCTAGAAGAACAGAACATAGATAATCATGTGAAAATCAGAGTTGAGCCTTTTCTACTCGTTTTACAGTTTCCTCAAACCGATCCGCGGACAGTAGGGAAAGTGGTAGAGTAGAAATTGAAATGATAAATAATGTTTAAATATTTAAATCGACGGAATTTAAAATTTCAAACAGCTCTTTTAAATTACCTACGCCAATTAGGTCACAATAATTGGGGAACAATAAATCATTTTCAGAAAATATTACCCCTAAAACAAATACTATAGGTACATTAGATGTTTGTACTTAAGGTGTTATTTGTAATTCGTCTAAATGTTCCGTTAAAAGATATTTTGTATTTGGATCTCCACTTTACAACCCTAATTCACACAGAGAGAAGTCAGGTATTTATGTGATGTGGATTGGCATATTATTAGTAGCTGAAGTTAAATTATGATATTTGACACCAGTATGTTTATTATTAATGTATTTATATGAAAAGTCTTTCTATTTTAGGATTATTGTTTATATGCTTCCATATTATTAAACGTCGTTTCTCTAAGCACTTTGCAGGGGTAATTAGCATTTCATATCTTTAGCTCAGAGTCTGAGTTTGCCGATTTGTATAGATAGATAAGGAGTCTGTATCCTAGTTTCAGTTCATCTGCTCACATGGAAAATGAGAACTGAGATTGGAATTCGTGACACCCTATCTCGCTACTTTTGACTTCCCCATTCATCCTTTGATTCTGTTATTTATGTAGGTATAGCTTGCAGATATTTTCTCGGTGTATTTGACATTGCGTGAAAGAAGGATCTGCCTAGTTTTTTTCACAGTAGATATCCTATATCGCAAGTCAGTAGAATTTCTGTCCCCCGTGTCTGAAATGTAACTAGACAAAATATTGTTAAGCAAATTGAATGCAAAAGTAATGCAAATACCAATTTCGTTATTCGCTTGCTAGATACGTTACAAAACTTATATAAACTATCTAAAATCAAATTGTTTAGCATTGTGAATACTCGTTGGCATGTTTTCATAATTTGAATAGAGAGTAATTGTGAAGTACCTAAGCAAAATTCTTATAAATGTAATCACACATACAATTTGAGCTTTTAATTTTATGTCGCAATATAAAGTCCCTGGAAGCATTTGTCTAATGTTAAACATATCCCGGCAGTATTTTCAGCGAATGTTGAAAAGCAATTCGTATCTATCAGTGTAAATAATACAGAAGCTAAATCTGAGCAAGAGGAAAATTTCTGAAAAAGATCACTTAAATGGCTATGCACTATTTTTATCTATTTAGTAGGTACGTGTGGCTACATGTAACATTTGTATTTTCTGCATGTATGCGAAATACGTAGTTTGCCTTCACATTTGGAGTATCTATCTTGTTACCTGGATCTTTTGTAACACTGCACCATTAACCTGATACTGTTCACCACATCAGAGTTGACACTTCATGGAAACATGGATAAGCACTTTTTGTGTCAACGTTAAAGGTATACCTACAGTAAATAGGTATACTGTAAATATTAGCTTGGTTATTTCACAAGTGCGCCTTGCTACGTATTGTTAGAAGTTATGTAGACACATGAAACCTGAAAAACCAACATGAGTACTTATTATCTCTCGGCAGGCAGCGAGTACTAAACTGGCCGCTACCTTGTTGGCCGTTGCTTCATAAGTATAGAACAGCCATTATCTTGTTTTGAAAAAATAAAATTATTGGTTCACATTTTTAA
>JAQFYC010002668.1:0-24324 GCA_034694165.1 Tomocerus mixtus | reverse complement strand
TAATTCGTAATACTATTACATTGTACGGATGTATTTATTTATTTATACATATTTACGGACGGGTTCAAAAGTGAATAATTTTGTAAAAAGTTTTAGCGCATTTATATCAATCACGTTTCGTTGCTAATTTATGCTACAGAATAATTTGCCATGTTTACAGTTACCATATAAGTATATAATTATAGTATATTTTTCATCAATTCGACGGATAGGGTTACTTTTGTCAGGCATATTACAGTAGGTATATGTATATAGCATCACCAGTGTTTCATCAATCACATTTAATGTCAGTATTATAGATATACCTATACCTATAATATATAGTTTAGGTATACATAATGCCAAATAGAAAACGATCAGTAGTTACAATACAGTTATTAAATACTTAAAGTAAATTGCGTAGTTGTACTACACAGATACAAATAATTTTCATGAAAAGATACTTGAAATACAGATATATTTTATAGTAAATGTAAGTATCTAAATGCTTACAATTTATACAACAAAACACGAGACTAGGCTATTCTGAGTTTCGACTAGAAGATGTAATGCTAACTTCAATAGGTAAATTGGTGAGTCGAAGTCTCTCGAAAATACCATGCAAAACAGTCATTAGCTTATTTAGTGTTCCATCGTTTAGTTTTCGTGACTTCCCTGTATAAAAAAATAACTGGATGACAACCAATTTAAGATTTTAGTTCACTACCAACGTTTTAAATGGTTTATATCTACAATTTATGTTGCTGTCAACTTGGGTATTCGGTATAGTAAAAACAAAATGCAACTTGTACCACAATTTTTATTTAGTCTTCAAATAATTTATAGTTTTCCTTTAGGTTTCAATACGAAATGAAAAAATTACATATTTCAGCGTAAAATTCATTGGATTATTGGTTGGTTCCATGTAGGAGTTACTACAAAACAACATTTTAATACAAAATTGGTGCTATGTAATCTGCTTACATACATAGAACAAATTTTTCGGATCAAAGTCCACGATAAAACGTTTAATGTGACAAACTTTCTATTTTTATATACAAAATTGCATAGCTTGAGTTGATATTTTAAGGAAAAAGTCCAATTTGACTGCAACACATGTAAAGTATATCTAGATAATTTGAATTAATACCTTTCTCAGGATTTGTTGTATGAAATCCTAGGTGAACTACGGTATTTACGGTTGTTGGCACAATTCTGTGGGTGAAAGCAGCTGCAAATCTCTTAAGAATAGCTTCCAAGTCACTCGCTTCTGGATCTAAGTTAGCTATAAAGTGAATGACGTATTCTACAGTTGTGGCTACTTCGAAGGGAAGTCTTCTCAGCGTTTCCACGTTGTCTGCAGCGTGAAGCACGATATTTGTCAATTCTTCCCCACCAAACAAAGGAACTCGTAAATGCTCAAGCCATAAAAATTGAAGAGCAGCCAATACATACAAATTCTTTTCATTGGCCAAACGGTTCCACGCTCCCATCCCTTTATGATTCAACTCCAATCGATATTGTCGAACATATCTGGCGAGTCCTTCTGACATATTTATGTGATCGGCCAGCAACGCCCGTACTACTTCTTCAGGCTTGTACAAAGGTTCTGTCAACACCTGTCTCCAACAAAACATGGACACATAATACACACATTAGATTATTACAGTTGGATTCCGAATATTCCCCATTTACATGCAAGATGAGCCCAAAGCCCATTCACAATACTATTAATATTAATGTACCCGTATTAGTTTCTAAGGAGTACTTTGACATTTTTGTGCTCTGAAAATATATCCTCCACACAAAGAACTACACTAATTCTAATGTAGTCAATTCAGGTGAATTAAAATGGTATACAGACAGAGAAGAAAAAATTAAATAACATTTTTAGGAGTTATGTGACCACAGTATCAATTTTATACATTTAGTAATGCAGACATTAAGCCCATTCAAGAATATCTATGAATGGTCATCTATACTTCAAATACGACAACTTAAATCCTAATTTACATCCTGTAGTGAGCTAAAATTGCTCAAATAGCACAAATAACAGAAATTAAAAAAGTTCAACTACTATAGTGCAGTTTTGGTAATGAATTTAGGTACCTAGTAGAATAAGTAAGGCCTATAAATACGGCAGCTCAACTACCAAACACAAATTACACAAACAAAAAGTTTTATTCAGAAATTATAGTCAGAAAGGTACGTACTTAGCATTGTTTCTTTACAATATGATATTCAGGAACAGGTTCCATGACCTAACAGTTTTTTTGCAAAATCTGCATAGTAGTCTCCAAGTATATAGTTTGCCATTGATTTATTTTAGACAAACGCCAATTTCCTTTATACTCCGATATATACTCAATTTTTTAATACGGGAGATAATATTAGCTAACCGTCCAGACAGGAAAAAATAAACTATTTCGGATTTGAGTACATTTTCAGTACTACCAAACAAACAGTCTAGTCTATTTCAAAATTTATTTCAACTTCCTTTATTAATTTTTCTGTTGGCATGGCCATGCTACAGGCTGACAGAGTATAGTACCATTTCCATCATTGAAGATTGCTCTTAAACTCGCATACACACATGAATTTTCTCATTATGTGCTCCACAAATTGTTTAACATTTTACAACATAAATGGGTGATACTCTCCGTACTTCTCGTTATCTAAGCTTTTGTTGGTGGTACACCTTTTCGAAAAAGAGTTTCCAATAAAATTACTTGCTGTTGAAATTCAGTGGCATTTTACATGTAGTTTTTTTTTATTTCGATATCCTTTTACTAATATTTACGAATGAATAATATTTCGCCAATTAACAGCAATTTATCCCACGAAAATATAATTCCCCATGTTTTAAAATGGCAATTGAATATTAGGAAATATTCTTACGTGGTGGTTGTGTCCATTGCTAGATGTATTTGAACTGGGTGGTGGTGGTGTATCTTTTATTGTTGGCGGTGGTGACGAAGGCTCATCTCCTTCAACTAAATCGGGAGCAATCGTATCTGGGGTTCCTGCTACAGGAAGTGGCTCGTCTACTTCAATAATAATTGGAAAAATATTGGCTCGACCGCAGAGGGATAATAATCTTTCATAAATTACATTCAAAATCTACAGAGACAATTCAAATTGCAATTAGTGCAAACTTTAACTATTTACGAACAAAATGTCACTCAATTACTGATATTGCATGACCAATAAATGATACTAATTTAAATATAATATGTACAAATCTTGCCTTAGGGATATGTCGAAGCGTTTTGCATTCTTTTCCGTGCAAAATAAATTTCTGCCTTTTTAAATACTGCTGAAGGGTAAAGTCTTGCAATTTTTTATCTTTCAATAGTTCCCGATTACAAAATATAATACAATTTGGAAGGATAAATTGTTCGAATTGTTGAACGCACATTATGTGCAAGCGACTTTGGATAGAACCAGGCCGTTTATTTCTTACGAGACGCACAGCTTCATTAGCCCGTAGCCGCATTGAATAGACTAAATAGCAGGCTATTAGTACACCCGTTCTTCCAAGACCCGCATGACAATGAACAGCTGCTTTCCCTTGAGAAACCGAAAAGGACAAGACTTTCACCATATCAAGTAAATGTGCTAGCGAGGCTTCCCCATAATCTCGCCACGAATAGTTGTAGAAGTAAACTAGAAAAGAAGAAATTAACATTCATGTAAATGTAAGCCATGTAAAATAACTAGTATTTAAAGTACCTACAGATTACACACCAAATATAAATAGTATAAATATTCTGATGATCTACAAGAACCAAGAATTTCTGGAAGGAATTCGTTACATTATGTCTTATCCTTTTGCATTGTGTAATTTAATTTTTGCAAATGGAAATTCCAGAACAGATTCAACATTACTAATAATTTCCGTACATGAAGAACAAGAAATTGAGAAAATTTATTTTCTTTGCTCATCGTATTTAATTGCAGAGTGCGAATTATTATTACTTAATTTTTTCATAGTACATTGTTAAAGCATTGCATAGCAAATAGTTTTAAATGAGAAAGAATAAGAAATTCTAAAAATTTGGAAGGTATTTGGAAGAAAGTTGAAACAGTAAAGTTATAGAGATTGTATTGAAGGTCCAATAAGATTATTTAGTTCGGTGATCTGATTTTGATCTGATCTGTAACGCTATGAATCATTTGAGTAGGTACAGTAGTACAATTGCAACTATTGTAAGCCAAAAAATATTTTCAGATCAGGATGTAGTGCAGTGTTTGTTAGCTTCCCATTCCGAAACTTTTTATTGCACTGAACTGAACTGACGATAATATTTTGCCATTTCCGAATGACCTCATATGTTTAACAAAGGTTCTAAAAAAGCATCGGAACTAAACCAAATGAAATGCCTATTGATTGTTCTGCATGGAACTATATTTGTATTACACTAAGTTCTTGTCTTTGTTGCATATTATCGGTTTAGCTTTGGCTTTTTGATATTTGACTCGCTTGCATTTCTTCGGAACAAACACGTGCACAAAGGAAACCAGAAGTCATATTTGTTTTAGCAATGCATACTTTCAAGTTCAAGATACACATAAATTGTTTCGAGTGTTATAGATATAGAAAAGTAATATTATCCTTCCTTATCGCGATTTATTTTAATACCGTTGATTTGTATACAGAAATAGAGAGTTAGAAGTTAGACCTACTGCCATTGTCCATAAGAAGTGTAGGATCATAGGCGAAACCACTGGAATGGAGAGGAGTCAAACTGCAACTTGCATGTTCTCCAGGTACTTCCAAATTGATCACCGATTTTATACCCAACCTAAAGAAAAAACGTGTGTAGATAAAAACAAGCACATGTACATCAAATATCAAATCAAGTACCTCAGATATAAACGCAATGGTAACGTAACAATAAAACCCTGAAATTGAAACCACTGCATATTAGTAATAGCAATGACATTGAATAGTACAACTACAGTTCCTATTTATAAGTACCTAATGTAAACCTAGTCCCAAAAATTCAATAAATTACATCCGGGTGTGTACTGTATACTTTTCCTCATAAATTTCGTATAGTATTTAACTAATATTTTATTTCTCGCACAGTACAGCAAACATAATTTGGGCATGAATAAAGGGTTATCACAGTGAGCCACAATATATGTACTTCCAATATGAGGCAATAGCAAAACGCATAAGCTGGACACAATGTTAGCAGATAAAATACCTATAGGCTTAACAAAGCAAGAAAAAAATAAAAAGTAGCATGATGCACGTTAACATGTTACATATTATATATCTCACCACAGATCACAAATTAAACGGGACTGCTTCTTTGCATTTCTTACTATGTGTATGCATGTACCTTTCTTCGATAAATTTCAGCGCTGCAGATTAAAAAAAATGTACCAACAAAATATAGGTGTTAACTCTGTTAGTTTTGGTACTGAATATTGGAAAACATTGAATACATTTAATTTTCTGTGTCTCCTAAATATATGTTTGCGTGTAATTACGGCAATACCAAATATCTACTAAGACTAAAATGAAGAAAAGACTTGGCTTTACTGAAAATAAAACTTCTGCAAAATTGAGCTACCCTGAAGATTCGAGAATAAAATTGCAAGATGGCACATTACATTAAGAAAATTTTATTAAATATGTCGTGTCGTAGGCAGAGAACTTGAAAGCGCAGGTTATACAGTAACTTTTGCAACAAATCTCCCAACAAGCCAAAAAGATAATTACAATCTTGTTTTTTAATCATTGTAAGCACATATCAGTAGGAGAGAAATGCTAATAATAAAGAAATGATTATTATAAATAAGCAACCTGAGACCATTTCTTGTTGAAATGCTTCATCACCTACCTAGGTACTTTTTCATTGATTTGACTTGAAATCTTGGGAATTTGAGCATGTGTTAAATTATAATAGACAACCTAACCCAGCGACTACCTACTATTCATCAAATAAAGATACCGAAAAAAATCAAGTTGCCAAAATCAATAAAAAATCTTTTGTGTAATCAGGTACAATTATATTATTATACACACCGTAGTGCAGTCAAATAATACAGCGTAGTAGTGTACAGTAGCATGCCTATGCTTAAGATGTATAGTAAAATGAAGTTAATATAAATAGATAGAAATAGATTTTAACCTGATATCTACTACATCATTGTCATTGTACCTGAATTGCAAATAAAAAAGTCTCACAAATGTGTTACGGCGTGACACTGTCTATACTTATTGTTAGCAAATACACTTCAATCTCTTTACAAATACGTAGTTAGTATACTATAATGTAATCCAGGACTCAATTTGTATTTGCATATTATTACATCGAAATAAGTATGATATAATAAACCAATAAATAAGTAGTTCACGTTACATGGACATACACAGAACTATAGATTGATAAGTCTACTGTCTATTACTACTGTTACTCTTATTACATTAGTATATAGAGTGAGTCATTTCTTCATTACATTACGAGAGAAAAAATGGTGACAAAATGTAGATGCGTGAGCGTGCAGCTTGTCTCATGCTATTGTAAGAACCCTCTCTCTATGTAATCGGTAGTCATTTATTACAGCCTGTCTACTTAAGTGAAATTTTACTTACTATTCTGGAGCGACATACTCGGAAGACCTATTTATTGCTTGCTGAATCCGTTAAACTTAAAACTCCGTTTATTTAGCCCAAAACTTCAATGAATAGAAAACAAAGTGCAAAATGTATCGTTTTAGCTGATTGTTACTCTGAAATTGTTTATGTTTCCAAGTACTGTCCTACTTTTTGACGAAATTGAGTTACCATAAGGAAACACATGCAATATACATAAACAGCAAGTTGCTGTGAACTGAAATGAACTGTGATGTGATATGGTGCTTCCCCATAATAGCATAACTATAACTTTAATTTCTTCTGTCTTGCCCGCCATTACCTTTGGTTGGATACCAGGGTGCGGACATCCAGTTATTTTTAAAAAATAGCGAAATATTTGCTTCAGAATGCCAAATGTTTTTTAATCTAAAAAACAGAACAATCCATATCAAGACAACTTTTCTAGAAATTAAAAAATATTAATATACAAAATGCATATACTGAGGGATAAAAGGGACGAATTGTATTTGAATAAATTACATATTTTGCTGTAGAAGTTTATCAAATCTTTTAAAAAATCTTAAAGCATTCTGAAATATCTCATTTGCTTTGTTTAATATCCTTTTAGAGTAGACACCGCATGAAATTGTCACGCTAATGTCACTGTGATCCATCCCTCTATACCCATACCCTCAAAACTTGAAGGTGCACTTTGCGACTATTGCGACAAGTGAAGGGCATAAAGTGTTGAAAAAGGTAGCGAATTCTTTGAGGCAAGTTGCGTCAGCTCTACATCACCTATTTTCTAGATTTCCTGGCTGTCTTAGCTTTAACGTTTTAGGTTTTTTTAATTTATATTACTAAAATATTTCATATGTTGCCAATAGCATAGTATAGGTAGCTTATATTTGGATATCACGAAAGTACATTTTTCAACGCTCTACGTTTAAAATTCACAAACATTTTTTAAAGTAAATATCCGGGACCTGGGATTTACTGTTAGAACTTTCTATATGTACGGTAAAAGGTACATTCCACATGTTTATTTAACAGTTACACGAAGACAGAGAGGACACGAACAACTAAGAGGGATTTGCACTGTGAAAGTAGTAAAAGGATAATGCACACACACTCACAAGCCATAAGTAAGAAAGTGGAATACAGTAGCGAATAGCTCAGTCCATTCCAGTGACGAACTTTCACATTCAAATCGAATTCACAACATGAATTTTTTATTCTACCATTGTACTCTACTGTATACTGAATTCCATGGCACTGTAATATAGTATGGTCTCATCACCACAGTCTACCACTATCCTTCCACCACATAACATGTCATACATACCAGAGAAAGAGACAATATGCAAAAGCATTTTCACTACTATCTGTACATTGTACATGCAGTAATATACTAGGTACTCACTACTATACTTTATTGTACTGATATTAAATACCTGCAATATACTCTAAGTACTCAAAATCCGCCAAACCAAATATAAATGACTCATTTTGTACTGACAAAGTACCCATAGTTAACTGACCTGCTAAATAAACCACTAAAATATCTCTCTCCATAAATTGCAAAACCAGTAAACATTTCACTGTGATAGCATCGTTATTGAGACAATAATGTTATTAAAGAAATAGAAAAACTTACGTTTCAAATTGTCCCAGAAGGTCGAATTCCTCAATAAGAGTAGTACTCGGACGTGACATGGCCACTACATCATCCGTTATCCTTTATCGATTTCATTCAAACAAAGTCAAAGTATAACATGTCATAATGTAATGAGAAGCTAACATAATAGCTAACACATAATAATGCAATCATAGATATTAGTACTTATAGTAGGTACTCTATATTATTACCTTCTAATTCTAATAACTTTATTGGTGTAATATTAACAACGAGCAAAATAATCACTTTTTCTTCGTTCGTGATATTTGTGGGAACAAATTGTCATGCATGATTTATGGGCTGCCTAATCTAAGCAGTTATTTATTAGTTATAAATATATAAGAAACTAGTATTCGATTCACTGTGGCATACCGATATACTTATACCTACAATAACCTACTTCATTTATCTTTAATTAAATAATTGACCTAAAATTATTATGTGTATGTTACGTAAATTAATTAATTGAGGAACGAACTACCTTTCTAGCATAATGTGTTATTCTACATACTGCAGGAATTTTGGAATTATATATATATATATATATGCACAATAAGGTGCCTTCTGATAGCAAAAAAATAATCCATTTTCCCAAAACCATTATAATTACGTAATTTGCTATTATTGGTTAAGGGTTTCCTTTGTGATCATAATTTCCTTCTAACACTTTTTGTCAAATTACTCATGCAAGTTTTTAGCTTTAAATAAAACAACATGTGCATATACACTGCATACATTTCTGCATTCAATTTAAATAAGTAATATCATTATATACATACATAAATGTATCCAGAACGAATGTCAAGGTTTCTTGCAACTGATTTTTAATTAATAGCGTTTGTTAGGTAAATTAAATAACATTATATTGCAATTAGTGTTTTATTTGTAACATTATCGTATGGTTCTCCACAGTTATCTTGCACAAGACTAACGAAAAATAATGTAAATGGGTTTTGTTTTTGTTTCCGATAGCAATTTGTGGCTTTGTAATTTGTTGATGACCGTCGGCTTAATTACATTGGATTTGCAATACAATCATTCTGTTTTTCCTTCTACACGTATCCCTAAAGTACCTATTACCCACTACCCGGACCATTAAATTGACGCTAATGTGAAAGGACAGCAGGCATCAAGATGACAATAAAAGCGTTTGATGGATTACCACTGTACGCTGTGCAGTTTGTCCGATTTGCCAATAGTCCTTCCAAATTGCATGTTTAAATTTAATGGCTAAGTGAAACATGTAAATGCATCTACTAAAATAATCTTAACTTAACCAATGTTGATTACTACAAGCATTAATGGCTTGAGTAAACAGCCTAGTTTGTATGTGAACACCTGCCGACCTGCTCTGGCCTTGTATGGTGGTCTGCTTTGTGCTGAATCTTTTAGTACTTAATAGTAATGAAATGAGATAATATATTTTCATTGTCGATAAAGGCAAAGTTAAAATAAGGAGAAAATAACAGGAGAAATCCGTTAGTTATCACGTTATATTTAAGTGTCGCCTTTAAAAATGTTTTCCAATCGATTATTATTTCAGCACGATATTTACTCATAACATAACAATGATGGCAAGTGAATATAGTAATTTGGAAGGCACGTACTAAGTGACAGTCTGCTTATTTGCACCCAGAATCTAGATTTATATAGATAGAAACTTTGATGAAAAGTATTTATTTATCTTTGCATTTTAGAAGCGGCAGATAATTAAGCGCGTACATAATGGAAAACATTATATTAAATATTATGTCCTTATAGTAGATGTATGTATCTATACAATGTTAAGACTTGTTTCATCACACTTTGCAATTGGTGCTCCACTTTCTCTTATCTCAATCTCATCACTAATACTGTTATCTTCCCTTTCTCATGTCTTTTCTATAAGTAAATACTTTGTACACACGTATTTAAGTTGTATTGTATTGTATCTTCATTTAATTAGCGTACAGAATGTGTACAATTTATTTCCATCTGGTGTACACTTAAAAACCCTGTAAAAGCTAACTTAATTTACTAATTGCACAAGTGTCAGAAGCTACATTTACATTACATGAAGAATACTAATTGACAAAACACACTAATTAAATCAACTAAATTCTAGGAATTCTGTTAATTCTTATGGAAAATATTCTTCATACATAATAAATATGTTTCTTAAATTAGGGTATCCAACAATTCAATATTATTTGGACTTTCTACACGAGAATTCCATTGGTATACACTAATGTATGTATAATTAGCAGTTGCCATTTAGATTCTAAGCCAAAGATCCACCACGTATTGTATAGACTTAAACAATATTACTTTTATACACTAGCATTAAGCTATAATTTAAATTGGAAACTAGTTATCCGATATACGCCCAAAACTTAGCTACGTATTCAAACTGTTATGACATAGGTCTTACTTCCTTTATTCCTTTCTATTGCGTTGAAATAAGAAGTGTCTATAAAACTGTTGCTATTATTCAATTCATAAGTTTCTTGAATAAAGGTTTTTTTTTGTTCAAGAAATACATAACTTGGAAGAGTAAAATAGTAAAATATAATTTTCATTCTGTGTATTTGTAAAGAAAATATAATACAGTTTACTGTACAATAAATGATTTGTGCGAGTTCCTTTATTAAAAGACTATACCAAACTACAATGTGGGATAACTCATGAAAAGAAAGTTTCTTTCGCAATTCATGTGGAGAAAGAGAAAGCACGAACGTTCACTCTCCTCACGTGATACGCATTGTAAGACTAATGTATGTAAACAGTAAACATATAAATACTTAAGTAAGAAACGGCTAAAACTTTCTTTACTTCTTAATAGCAAAAAAAGATACATAAATAGAAATAAAATAATTATCATTCTTACCATGTTGAATAAATTCCGTTGATGGCACAAGTCTCGGAAGCCCAATAGGTCGCCGTTTCATATTTGCATCGTCTTCCCCCACAGAAGACAGTACATTGAAGTTGCGGGGGCGCAACTCGGCGTATACTGTCAGAGAATTTATTGTACTGTGAGGAAATGACAATAGGCTCATTGTTGCCCAAACCCAAGCCTGCATTGTTCCCTAAGTAGGTGACATCGTCCATTGCCATTGTCGTCACCAGAATCTATTTGGTCTTTTTGGCGTTCTCTGTCTATTTCCCCACTTTCACCATTCAAAGAATTTTTCTACATTGTTTTACCATTTTCAAGACTTTTTAATTCAACTCCTTTAATTTTGTATAAATAATTGTACTAGTTTAATTAGCTACAGTCAAATCGAACTCACAATACCCTGGGCTCTTATGCAGCTATATCTAAATGTGTATTTTTAATGCGTAATAGAATATTTTCTCTTCTATGTATTTCTATAAAATGTGGTCCACTCTAAAACAGGTACTTTTTATATAATTTTGGTTACAGGGAAATCGCCGGCAAGGCAAAATAAGCTCATAGAACAGAGCCAAGTTATGTTTAGGTAAATATATAGGAGACGAGAAGTAAATAAATAAGTAGACGAGAGAAAAGACGATTCTGCACACTATGGATGGATGGAGAAAGGAGAAACTTACTTGAGATCGTTTATGTTCGACTCAAGTAGAGCAACTGAACTGGCTCAAACGAAGGCTCTTGCACTTGGTTTGCTTTGGCGTGGCTTCACATTGTCACAACAGAAATTACCTGCACATTGGAATTGGAAATCAATATTTTCTTTTACATTCACTCACTAACTCACTCACATACCTAATATTTTACATGCCTAGTAGGTATTCTCTATTAGTTATGTGCTTTACTTTAATATCTGCGTACCTAAGCAAAGGAGCTCACTTTAGCATCAGTTATGTTTACATTTAATACTATTTTATTCCACAGCTTTACATTTCAGTCTGTCAAGTTTAGCCAGAAACATAAAATAATACACAGAGACATAGAGAGACATGGCATGGCACTACTATGCTATAGCAATAAACTATTGGCCTGGCTTCTCTGGCTTGTCTGTATGCTTAAAGCAACCAACATTTAATAGTGTCCTGTCCTTTTATGTCAAACCCAAATCATATAACAACATAACGGTGGCCTGAATTCAAGGTAAACTAAGACAACGCAACTCAACTCACACTCTCGATAAGTTCTTGTGATGTGATGGCTATAATTTAGAGCCTATTGCTTCCTTTTTCTTCTAAATACTCACCTTACAACTTACACTCACCCTGTTTTCTTCTTTTATGTAGTGCGTATAGGCACTTATTTACCTCCTCCATGCATTTTATCGCTTTACTCACTTTACTCAAAATACTACAATAACTCACGAACGAATTCATTGCTATACAGTATGTGTCAACTAAGAGCGACATGACAATTTCGACTTTTCTCCCAAACCGCATAAAATCTTGTATTCCCCATTTGGTTTTGAAGTAATGGAGAAAGCCGAATATTTGTATATGACAGAAAGTGTTCCATAATGCATTCATCTTTCTTCCACACGCTTTTCTCAGTTTATTGAAACGTTTTCACAATAATGTGCTGATTTTTTCCCAAAAGATAAAGTATTGTATTCAAATTCGAAATGCAGCGAAATGCATGCATATTTGAATAGTTTCCCAACATTTTTAATGTATTTATAGAAAGTCTGACACATTTAAATGGTTTTCATTGTATAGAAATCTGATACGCTATACGAATTCTGGTGACATAGTCACTTACTTCACTCCATGAGAATATTATGTGACTCAACTCAACTATGTATTATACGACATTTACTGAAACAGAAACTCTTCCATTGTCCATCCATTACCACAAAAGCAGAATAAATAACTTTCACCCAAATAAATAACTACGCAATACACACATACAGTTACAGCTACTACAACACAATCAAACTCGAAATAAATCTACTCACAATCACAATGTAATGTAATGAGCTACAATCTACAATACAATATCTGCTTATATCCAAATCGAAGCACAAACAAAGGCTCATAAACTGGTAATCATCTCATCGGGTAACACGATACGAAAGGAAAAGGTGTATGTATTTTACCTTCAGGTAATAAGTATACTAGAAACTATAATAAATATTTACTACCTACCCACTGTGAGGAAATTGTTCGTTCGTAAATAAATAAATAAATATTTATATTGCTGGCAGTTGATAATAATTAAGAAAATGATATCTACTACAAATGATGCTGCATTACGTGCTTATTATTGCCTACATAATACTTTATTACTCGTAATAAGCAGTATTCATGTAATTATTTATTGCGGGAAACTATCCTAGTCCTAAGTACTTATAGTCGATACAGTGGGCCTAATACTTCATTCGACGTTGACGTACAAGTAAGTGAAAAGGTTGTAAAAACCGAAACTTTCCCCAGTTCGAAATAAATTCCCCTTGTGAGCATACTATCACCCTATAGTGATGTACTATATCAATTGGAATATCAGCAGAGCAGTTTAAGATTACCAAATATCTCCTGGCAAAAGGTCAAATGTATCAAAAATGACCCCTGCTCTAACAAAAGTAGTAATGTCTATAGTAAGTAATCTTACAAATGATTGATTCGGTGAAAGTATGTAAATGGTTAAGGCGTAAAAGGTAAAAATGTAAATTAATACGTACACAGCTATAAATAATCTTATTATAAAATGTGATTTGACATTATACACCCCGAAGACAACCACACCGCGACACCGCGAATTTGTATTTTCAGGGAATTAGTCTTTTCGCGTAAATATGTAAACATAATGTAAAATGTATAATAACTGTAAACCTTGTATGTTGCAATATATTGCAATAAATATTTTGCAAATGAAACTTTTGCCAGAGTGCCCATATACATTTGCCAGAGGGGTCATCGGACATTTGCCAGAAGGGCTTTTGCCAGCGCGGCATCCACCCTGATAAACATTGGGAACTAATTATCTGTGAAATACAATATGACCGATATGATATATATATTTGTATTTGTTCATTGCCACAGCCCCTTCACAGCCTATTATAAATCAAAAATGCCTCATTAGTCAAATATTATATACAACATAATATATCCTTTGATGTTGTAATGCAGGCATGCAAGGATATGGCACTATGCACTGAGGCAAAATGAAAGGGTTTATGTATTACAAACAATACGCTGTTTCTATTTACTAATTAATTATGGATGATGAAATAAAGGGCAATGGTATTATATTTTGAATATATTTTTATTCTTGTAAACTCTTTAAAAGATTTACATTTAAGTTTATTTGTTTTACATATTTATATAATGGTAAATATATTGTCAGAGGATACATATATAAGCGTATATAGTTTACAGGAAGATATAGGATGTTTGGTAAGTATAGATATCTAACTACGTATTTATGTCTAATTAAGTATTCTGTAGCATATGGTATTTAACATTATAGTACCTGGTAAGTCTTGTGCGCTGATTGATAGTGTTATATAATTATTCATTCCAATAGATATATTTTTACATGGTATTTTTGATTATAAGGAGCTAGTTAATGCGGATGTAATTTCTTAGACACATGCATAAAACCAAGTATCAAGTATTATTCTTTTTTATATAAATTGTTGGTATATAAGTAACCGGGGCGTTATTATATACTAACTTTCATAAATCTCGTTTTAATTTTGCAGTTTTTAGTGGAACATTTCCAAATTCTGAATCAGAAGTTATAATGGTATAAAATCACCAGGAATATGTATTACTTACATATATTAGCTATTTACTTATCTTATATACAAATCACTACATATTTCTACATCTGTTTAGCAGTTGATATAAGAAAATTAAACAAACAAAAATTATAATAACTTTGAATACCAGAAATGGCATTGAGAGCATGATTATCATAAGTATCATAACTAATAAAATCTAAATCTAGTCCACTTTGTGTACAAATCAATTACAAAAGTCACATCAAATAAGTTCATTTATATATCTAGCCACTAATTTTCTAATTCTATTCTAAATCTACAAAAACTACATGTCTTAAAATTAGTTAAAGTATACATTATTTGTTATATATTTGTTAATAATTCATTTTTTCATTGTCAGCATTTGCTTCATGTCTCAAACTTTGTAACATCGTGATTGTTGAGTTGAGTAAGTATGTCAATACATTACAATAAGCTGTGGCATGGCAGTGTAATGATTTTTGCCCTTTTGTAACTATTGTAACATTTTGTAACTATTGCCTCTGTGTTTCATGATTGTGCATGGGTAAATTGCAATAGTATTATATAGGTACCATTTATATATTTAGCTAATTACATTATAAACTTATTGCTACAAAATTGTATTGTCTCAAAAATTATATACTAATGGTAAGTCTATGCATTTATTAATTGACAGTGATATCGTTGAGTTGATAGCACTGGAGAAACCTCACTATTACGGATTTACAATAATAGATTATTTCTTTTGATAAAAAGAAAGTGTTGTAAATTCGACAATAATGGGCTTCCAGGCCAGTCCAGTGAACAAGAACTAACTAAGAAAACTGTTATGTTAATTGATTGTGCCTGTATGTACTGTATGTACATATTAGTTACATAAGTATGATTATATATGATAGTCATAACTTCAAATATTTATGGCCTTTAACATAAACTAAATATAATATAATATATCTAAACATATTTAATTTGCTATAAAAGTAAGTTTAAGCATACTAGCATCATAAACAGCATCAAGCTGTATCAAAGCGTATTTTCATAGTATAATTCATTATGTCTATTGTACATCTTTAATGTATAGTTAAGCTTATTTGAAAAGACGCAACATAAGATAACAATCTATATATTTAAGTACTAAATAATATAAGTACAATAGTTAAAAATTACTAATAGGCTGCAGTTCAACAAAGTAAAGTTAGAGAAAACAAAATACTATTTTATGAAAACAAATAGGATTTCAAATTTTTAGCTGAGAAACTAAGGACTTTTTAAGGATAGAAATAATAAATGCTTGCAGCTTAACGTTCACTTAAAAATCTGGGAGTAAGCGTTCATGTTTATAGTTTTGTAATTGAAACTGACAAATAGTTCCAAGTTTTTAATTCCAGTAGTGCAATAACAAAGTACAATATCATCAGAAAATATTAAGATTTTTTCTGTAATAAGTAGTCATGGTCTAATTATGGTAACCTCGACTGATATTTACGATAAACGATAAGCGTGTGCGTAACTCGTGGAGTTACCGTCAAAAATGATTGAATAAAGCAAGAAAAATATCACAATTACAACAATGTTGCAGTGCTTAAGTAAATATAACTATGTAGACACTAGACAGTGTTACTTTGTCTCTATCATGATCATGTATACAATTTACATGTATACTTACGCAAATAATTCATATTTCATATAATCTCTTACCATGAACGTTCATACTTAAAATTAATTGGTAAATACTAAAAATTAAGTACTTAGGGCTACGTAAACACAAAATACAATGTCCTATTATACTACTCTACTCTATACAGTAGAGGCTTACTATTCCTAGTGTCTTTCTATTAAGATTCAAGTTAAAGCTACACAAATACAAAATGAATTACTACAGGGGCCCTGTACTGCAAGGAAATTGAAATATCTGAGAATATTAACCTAGACCTTCTCTTGAAGAGTGAAGAATGCAGGCCGAGTAAATCATAATAAAAGCATGGAAGTTCAACTATCCTAAATTATTGTATCTTACACTAAATTGAGGGCAATTAAAGACACAGGAAGATAATAATTGTACATCTGAGTGTAATTGTTAGGATAGGATTACTTAGCTTGAGCCACTATCTCTAGTAGAATACTTTTGCATTAACTGAACACAGTTAAGTGAAAGGAAATAAGAATATATATAATATTATCAATAGCAAAAGGCTATTGTCAATAAGTGCATAATTTGCATTGTGGGTTTGTATGTTAAGTCATATTTAAGTATTGTCATAAAATAAAGCCATTTAAAGTTCAGAAGCCAAGTCGAGAGGACGATAAGACTTTCTTATATCTTGTAAATTGGTTTCCTGAGCTAGCTGATTGAAATTTTTTGTTGCTGGAGTATCGGGACTCCAACCTAGTTTAATAAATCTGTCTTCAACTATTTGCTTGTAATTTTTCGTCGCTGGAGTGTCGGGACTCCAGCCAAGTTTAATAAATCTGTCTTCCACTATTTGCTTGTAATTTTTGTTTGCTGGAATATCTGGACTCCAGCCTCTACTCATCCTGTCCTGAACAGAATGATCATAGTAGCTGTAATCATTAGTACTCGTTGTATTAATATTACTTGCACTGCTAATACTAGTACATTGCATATTGTAAATTGGAGACGGACCAGACGGAGGAGCCATGACAAGAACTGATGGTCGCATCTGGCTGACCTTCTGGCTCTGGTAGTTTTCTAAATTATGATTATCAATATTTTGTAGCTGTACATTTGGAGTTTGGTTGGAGCTTGAGGAATAAATAATTCTGTTGTTTACAATGTTATAATTATCGTTAGTGTTAATGTTAATGTCATTGCGATCATGATTGTTCGTTTGTTCTTCGCTGTAATAAAAGGAAGCATTATTAGATTGTTGGTGGGAATCAAGGCCAATGCCTGAGTCATCGTGAACTGATTGTTCCAGAGCAGCTTCCAGCCATCTTCGCTTCAATTTTGCAGGGCGAGAGGTTTGCGGACTTGTGGAAGACCAATTGCTGCCTGAAGTCGGCGTGGAGGAATTCATACAGTTTCCATGCTTGTTCACTCCCATTGGTGTAACCGGAGTGCTAGGCTGACTAAGAGTGTAACCACCTTGAATGCTCTTGTCATAAATATTGTCATGAGATAGCTCAGCGGAGCTGGCAACTGAGTTCACAGAGGAGCAATCGAAAGAGACATTGTTTATGCTTGTATTGCTCCCGTTGTACTTAGAAAAGTTAAATGCAGATTTGCTAGGGCTGCTGAATGACGCCATTAATGGCTTCTTCTCGTCAGGATTGCAATTTTCGTTTGATAGCTTTTCCATTGAGAGGAGTCTATCTATGTCTGCCATGTTCTCTTGTTGTTCCTGGGCATCGCATAGTGACAATGAGTCAGAACGGCGTTTCTTGGAACGGGATTTGGTTTTTGTAATAGTGTTGCTGCTGCTGCTCCCTTTAGATGCCTGCTCCCGCTCTTTTTTATACCTAGGCAAAGAAGAATTACAAAATTAAACAATGTTCAATATACATTCAAAGCTTATGTATGCTAATATTATTGCAAAGCAAACAAGCAGCACTGCGTTTTGTAAAGGGACAATCACATTTACTGATAGTGAGTTTAAAAATCCAATAAGTCTCCACTTGACAAACAATTTGCGCAAATATTTTTGTCTACTTGGTAAACACTTGACTCCACAGTTATCAGTCTCTATTATGTATCATGGTATCAATTTCTGCTAATTGCTAACCATAAGCTGCAGATATTGGCGAAGCTAATAATCATTTCCACCGGATATGAGTTTATTGCCAAATAGATAAATGCACTTATACTTATTAGTAGATTTGCTCTAGGTACATGGTACATGTATCAAACTCAAATGCGTCAGAATTATCTTCCCGTAATAGCATTCATTTATTACAGTTTTAATTCTCATCTCACACATTTAGTGCACTACATAATAATATTCTGTGTGCGGTCCTATCCTTCACTAGGAAGGTTATAGCACTCCACTTGACTCCACATGGACTTACTCATTAAATACTTAGGCATACATATACGCCACAATGACATTAAATTCAACTCAACACAAAGAACAATAACCAACACTAGCACTAATGCTTTCTCTTATCTCCCTGGCTAAGTATATTAATAATTGTCTGCGAATCCACTCCACTTGCGTTGGGTACATTGATAAAAAAGAATTAATTTAAGCTTTTATATAAGCAGTTAAATAATGGCTAGACATACAGCAACATAACAGAAAATGGCATCATTGACTTTAACTCACCTTTCAAGCCACTGAATTATTTGTTCACCCTGGGCAGTATCGTTGTTGACAACAGGTCGGAGTACTAAGTCGTAGCAGCGCTTTAACAAAGCATTTGGATGAGACGGGCAGTGACGATTGGCATGAGTGAATCTTACAGAACACCTACATCAAAAAATATTAACCGTTAGCAAATAAACAACCCAAATAGCAAATGCAATACTAATTCAAATACAAATGTCAACTAATAGATACATAGACAAACAATATTTGCATTGAAAAACTTACCCAGGATGTGAGCAAACAAATGGCTTTTCTCCTGAATGTAGCCTTTGATGTGTTTTTAATTGCCCACTTTGTGTGAATGCCCTTCCGCAGTCTGGGAAGTCGCAAATATAGGGTTTCTCCCCAGTGTGGGTCCTCAGGTGAGCTTGGAGAGACTTTTCCCTCGGGAAAACGCGTGCACAGAATTGACATTTGATAGAGCTTGGAGATGCAGATCCTTGAAGCATGAGACTGACGACGACGTCTGAGCGGGGTCGACCTCTTCTCTTTTCTCCGTCCGAGTCCGGACTTTGAGCTCCACTCGAGCAACGTGAGCTCGAGTCCATTTCCATCCAATCTTCATTGGTCTCCTTCATCACTGGACTTGGACTCACTGCTGACATGCTGTCTTTGACAATATCTTCCTTCTTGTCTTTTACCTTCTTTGTCGACTGTTTCACTGATAGTGCTGGGATGTTCGTTGTGGAGTCTGCAAGTGCAATACTGCTACTCATGTCTGTCAGCTTGATGTTTATCTGCACCAAAAACATTACATACATTACTTTTTGTTATAGATGCCAAAGGAAAACCTATTTATTACATGACATTATTATCCCAACAGCTAATCTTTGTTGAACTTGGTTCACTCCAGTTCAACTCGACTCAATTCACTCATTCCCTTTACACGTAGTTACACACATACAGATATTCCACTTAAATGTTCACCCTCTGTTCTTATATAGGTAAGTTCATATAAACATGCCTGGCCTGGCCTAACTATTAGTATTTGCAAAAACACATCATTTTGCAAACCACTTAACTTTAATAAACTCATACATTACATATTTACATGTACCTACACATTTATCTGCATCAAAGGCATTATATATATTATAAATATCCATATCATCCAATATGTATGTACAGTACAATAACTCATTCAATATAAAGATAACCACATTTAATAGGAAACATGTACTCCATATAATATTTTTCAGACAGTGACACAGCACAGCACAGACTTTCAAAATATGATATCCATATATTCATCTACTATAGGTAAGTGAAGTACTGTACTGTCTGTGTACCCAATAACTGTATCATGCCGAATGCATTTAATTTTTACAACATATGAGAAACAGAATTAAACCATTTTCCTTTCTGCTCTGTCTCAAGTTCTACTTTCTTTCATAAACGATAACGATAGATACTTTGTTAGTATTAATTTAATGCCGGAAAATCCGCGCTTAGTGAACAAAACCATGCAAAACAATAGCGTAATTTAAAAACGTATGAAAAACAGTTAGGCATATGCAATGTCAGTCAGTTCCTACTCTAGTTTAGGTTTAGGTTGTGCAAAAAATAAAGAAAACTGGCTACAAGGTACCTATACCACTTTTGCTAATAATACAGTACCTTATATAGTATAAAGTATACGTAGTAGAGAATTGGCTACGTGTAAAGAGATATAGTGGGAAACAATGGAAAGTAGGTATCTCTATTTGAGACGGTTTAACTTCTAAAAAGGTTGGCCTGACTTGGTCGGCATTTGCAGGCTGATACGGCCAGCCAGAAGGGAGTGGGGCAGACACCATATGGTGAATAGTAAAGGCTAAGAAGGACATGTCAGCCTTAGAAAAATTAAATAGGTTGTTGTTGATTGTCCATAGCAAATATTATGAGACAGCAGTAAGTCAACTTAAACAGACGTTCTTTCATTAAAAACTTAGTGATAAGTATCTAGACATAATACATTATATTAAGTATATTATTCTGTAGTATTACATACAAATGCACAGAACACAGCATGTATATAATACTATTACATTACACTTGTAATAGTTTTGTATGTAAATGCTTCAACATGTTCCTATATCTTCCTTTTGTGTTATTTTACGTTTTCCGTATTAAAACATCATATAGTAGCCAGAAACAGCAAAAGAGTAAGCAAAGCATCGCATCACGATACACAAACTCAAACAAACGTTACGCAAAAAGGGTAAAATTGTAAGTAAATTAAATAAGCAGAAGTACCAGGAAAGTTCGGAAAGTAAATGTACGGGAAATACTTTGATGCAAAACTAAGACATCTGCCTGCACTAAACAATCTACTAGTTTAGGTAGCTCAAGTATCTTCAAGCCATCGAATGAGGTAATCATGCATATAATATGTAGTTACATGCAATTACATTTAAGTAACTCTCTGTGGTAAACAAAGCACAAAAAGTGAGCCTCCTGGTTAAGTATACCAAAATAAAAAGATTATCTAACAAAAGAAAAGTCCACTTAGCAAAAAAAATTAAGTATCTAATGTGTGCGTCAAGAGGAAAGCATCTCGGAGAAATATTAGTAAATCTGTCAATATCACTTATATTTAAGTCAGCATTTACCCTAACTAACGGGAAAAGATATCCTCTATGTGTTTGAAATGCTATTGACATGTCTACGATTTTTATCTGTCCAACTCTCATTCTTATCGATACATGTAAGTACATTGTAGACACTTATTGCAGTCTCATCTTGCTTTTAGCAATAAAATAAGGATATATTTTCTGAAGACTAGGAATAAGCTTCTAATAATTATTAATGGTGGTGACATTAACATTAGCCTTAAGCATAATGGGCTAACGTTCCTAACGTGGACCCTTTATTTTAGAAGATAATTGTTACAGCTGCCGAAATATGTGCCATTGTGCGTGTAACCACTATATGAAAATAAATACATCATCGTCTACGGGCTACCCTAATGTAATAGTAACCTGACTAATATACCATATATTAAGAAACTTATTAAGAAAGAAGGTACCTATAATCCTTATAATATTAATAAGTAATATATAGCGCTCGCCCTACTCAAATTGTTAAAAAGTACATAATATTGTGTATCCGATCCCTATCCCTCGCAATATCCTGTCTTGCCCTGTCCTGCCTCAGTTCGTCTTCCAATTTCCAGATAGTAGTTGACCTCTGATCCTCATCACATAATAATATGCTCACCAACTGGCAGACATGAAAGTTCTTACAAGATAACTTACTGACTACTGAGGAAGTAAGATCCTTCGATAACACTTTTAATTTTTTATGAGTTCCTATTCTTATCAACTTAAGCAAAACCATTTTATACTTACTTTTTTACTATTTCTACCGACAAAATACAATAGATTACGCATACAACCCATCACTATACATACAATATAACTATAGCATACTGTACTGGGTTAAATTTGGTATAGTGCAATGCAGAGTACAGCTACATAATACATATTATAGTACTTAGTATCCTTATTTGGCATTTATACATTCTTTTGTAGCTAAGAATGCAAATATTTTATATCGTATTTAGCTACTTACCTATGTTCCAAATAAGTAGTGTAATGTATTTACTAATTGATTTAGTAGACTTAAGACTCAAGACTGTAACAAAGTGACTAGGCGGGATTTTCCCACACATGCAAGCAATGCAATTTTTCTTAGCAGAGCAGGAAAAGAAAAGCATACCATACGATAAGTATACCTGCGTCCTTAAACGTAGTAGTATAGTAGATACATTAATAACAAATAAAAGAGGCCTACTGAATTACAAACACATTAAATAATAAATTAACTAACCTTTTTCTTTACGAATGAATTTACATTACACTTAAGGTAAGGTAAATGTATTATAAAGAAGTAGCTACTAAGTTCCCACATGTAAAAATCACTGTATAAAACCTATGATATGCATGCATACTGCATTGCATACTATACATGAGACAAAATAATTTACATTGCTGAGTACTCTGTAAATACTTTCTCTGTAGCTTATAGTTAATTAGCTCACCGAGAATAATTTAATAGCAATATGTAGTAAGTATAAATACACTTCCCACACAACACAAGGACAAAACATGCAAAGCTCTTTCACGATATTTGTGAATGATAATTAAACGTTCCACCGTTCCAGATTGTACTTAATAGTAGGTGGGTCGGGTATACTAATGGAACGATTAGAACAACTGTAACTTCCTTCCGCTGCTTCCGTGTAATTTATCTTTCATATCTGTAAATCTTCTCTACTATAATGCTGTCGCTCATGAACCACTTGCTAACAATAACAATATGCTGGTGTGGAGTGTTATTATTATTAGTCAGAAATGAATCAAGATACACACCTGTTTGTTTATATTTGTCAATCAGGCCCAAAATGTAAAACTAATTAACTTTTTCACTATATTTTTAACTTTTGGATTGGATTCACTTTTAAATTAATTACTGCCTGTAGCATTAACTGAAAATTAATGCTGTGGATGGAAAACTATGTAGGTAAACCCAAACAATATTTAATATTCGCAATAAATACGATTATAAGGAATTAAAAACGGCGGAGGCAAGAGAACTATGAAGATGAAGATGCAGAAGTCACCGAACTCCATTAGTCAGAACCAGAAGACGTAATGAAAGTTCAGAAGAAATGTAAATAAAGTACCTACAATTTTAATTTTTAAGTCTTCTCTCCAGCTATGTACTGTATTTACTAAAATAAATACAGACAACGAGGCAGACGCATTCTTTAACTAGTACTTTCATATTATATGATACTTTATAAATAAATTTTCATCTTTATCCAAAGATAAGAATAAAGCTTTTTTACACAGAAAATACAGACATGACATAAATATGTATGTAATATCTATCTGCTATGAATGAATGAGATGATATGGTAATATGTAATGCCTTGGCTTGGTAGTTTAAATAAGTTTATTATTATTATGCTTATGTCGCATTTATGGCTGAAGAGTTTTTGAACTTAACTGTCGTTGTCGTGGTGAAGTTGTAATTTGCCTAATTCTTTTTAATCTTTTCCAAGAAAATTGACCCTTATTGCCAGCAACAGTGGTC
>JAQFYC010002667.1:0-24324 GCA_034694165.1 Tomocerus mixtus | reverse complement strand
TCGCCCGACTTATTCTTTGTCTTGTGTTTCACGCTTCCTTTCTATATTAGACTTTGTCCTTGGACTTGTCTTTCCCGTGTAATCAGTGTTACACGGATAACTTATTCAATTATGGGACTTTGCCCGCCTACACAGTGTAGCACGAATACATTGGATTCGTATTATTTAATATAAGAGTGCGGGAGGGTATTTATAATAGGGATGAGATTCTCTCACACTATTGCAAACTGTGTGTTTTTAAGTTACTTTTCGGTAATGAATGTACCCTAATCACTCTCAAATACATTGTACTAGACTGTTTTCACATGTATATATGTATTTTAAACATAAGGGAAATGTGGCGTAACTAATTGCAGAAATAATGCTACTGCGGCTTGGCATAAAATATAAGAAATGATTATGGTATTAGTATTATTTATATTTAGTATTACGACATTTTCTCCCATTTTCCTAGTGGGTACTTAATGGAAGCAAAAGACTGCTTTATTTCTAATTATAATTTTTTTCAATATAATTCCCTATGATAATTTTTTTATGTCTTTAGTAGTAAAGTAGGTTTTCTTGTGAAGAAATTTTTTTCGTGATTTTCAAATTCACAATTGCCTCGTTTGAATACTTTTTTGAGCTTCAGACCTCTAATACTAATACGCTTAACGCAATTGAGAAATTTGAACTTGGCCATCAAAAGCCGTAAAGCTAGAACATGCCATCCCTGAATGATGATTCCCCTAAGCAACACAAAAATAAAAGTAACAAATGTAATGGAATAAATAATAAAAATGGTTCCGATATTTGAATTGGTAAAGCTCAAAGGTCGCGGTCCATCTGTCTCCAAACAATAAGTGCATTGCGTATAGTTTGCAATTTTTTCGAATTCACGCCATTTGTCCAGGATCCCAGAATGAGTTAGTGAATGGAGTCTTACATCGTGAACCGCTTGGGTAACATACAATAAGTCAAATGAAAGCATTCTAAATGTAAATATTGAATATTTGTAATTTATTGGATCTTCTCCATCTCCAAAGTACAGTTTCCTTTTCGGATGGATTCCTTTGTCGTAGTCCCAATGGGAATCGTTGAGGAATCGATGGAGTTGCGTTTGCTTGTCCAGGAATACCGAATTGTTACATTGAGAAATCCATTGGTGGGCAGATATGTTCATGTCCAGCATTTCCGGGGGGTATTCAATTTTGTCCATAACTGCTATGGCTTGTTCCCTTGTGCTATTCGATATATTATCAAAGAATTGCCCCCCTGCCCCTTTATCAAAGTATATTTCTTCCTGAATTACGAACATCTCAGCTGCGCAATACTGTATTCTACTGCAAAGCTTAATAATGCCGAGTTGTGTCTTTTTATCGCTATTGTCAAACTCTAGAAGCCTATCATCCGTACGATACGGTTCGCAAGACTCCATAAGTGTAAGATAAGAACTCAAATCCATATTTTCCAAAGTTCTATTTCGCTTTTGAATGCAATAGAAGATCCACATCAAATGCTTTTTATTGTAGTCGGTGAGGGACACGCTATATGGTACAGTATTATCCCACATTTGAGTAAATATCATGACATCTTTTGTTTCCGCCAAATCTTTGAATGTGTCGATTGTTGTAACTGCCCTCGGTTCCGTGAGATCCGTGACTACGACTCCGCTGTAGCAATTCGTTATGGCAATAAATCCCAAGATAAAGGGACCGATTGTCAATTTGATCCAGGGGACTCTAATTAAGGGTCCGGGCAAGGGATAGCTGGTACTTAAGATGTAGGCGTAGACAGGGAAAATGAAGTGAAAAGTCGGGCGCCCTTCTAAGAAAGACACCCCTTGCAGAAAGCCCACGATTGCAAATGTCGCCAAGAGAATTGCAATCCAAGCTGATCTTTGGAATGGTTGAAGATATGCTTTAAATGAAAGGTGTTCGTCTTTCAGCACAACACAAGACAGGAAATTGTATTTATGAACATCCATCACAATGATTGTAGGTTGAAAGTTTTCATCCGAAAAGTCGGCTACTTGGTCGTATATCATTTCAAAACCATTTTCCTTCTCACAATACTTTTTCTCATTCAGAGTGAGGTTGTGAAAATTGTGTAGAAGGATGGAGACAAGTATGACGTCAATAAAAAAGTCATTGTTTTGAAAAGCCGTGAGAAAATAATTTTTTGTGGAGTCTGTGTCGCCACATTTCTTGCCATTGACATCATAGTAATACCAGGGCATCTCTAGTTGGATAATTTCTGTTTCCCATTCTCTCGGGCGAATTCGGTTGCCTTTTCCCAAATAGCCAAATTCCTTATTGCATTTTTGACAGATAAAAAAGACATCCTCCTCAGATTCATCCAGCGACAGCACATAGACCAAGTACCGAATCAAATCATAGCTTTCCCTTATAGCATCGCTCTGCTCCTTAAGAATTTCTGGACTATGATTCCTCATAAGCAGATAAACTTTCCCCCAAAATATCATACCATATATATTCACATTTACCAAAATTCTAGTTGTGTAGACTGCCACTCTATCCTTTGGATTGAAATCCGTGGAGATGTGAGCAATACAACGAATTCTATCTCTTGATGCACTGGCAGGAAATCTTCCTTGCACATATTCTAAAATATTCGCAGTCAAATTGTAATAATGTTCTTTTTGAATTGCTTTCTTGGTTGTGTCCACTCTCCACAGGGCATATGGGACTGCAATATAGGGCAATTCTTTTATTACACTTAATGTCGCTGTGTTAGTATCCTCGTCCACACTCCCGTCGTTGAGTAATATAAAATTGATGTAACAATCCCATTCTGTCGAAATTATTCTTTGCAATTTTGGTTCTCTCGCGTCCCCAATATAATTCCAACACAGCAACAGAAATAAAAATGTCAGCAGTGTCATTATTCTAGTCAGTTATTAATTACTGTCCTTATTTGCAGTTGCTGCTTTGTAAATATCACTGAAAGGTTTTAAATCAAGAATTATTCCTAATAAATCCAGTAATGACTACAGTTGGATATTGTTAGTATAAATAAGTTTATCATGATCTGTGTACTTATTTGTAAGAAGGCAATCTTAGCTTTGTTGTTGAAACTTATAAGTAGCAATAATATTTACACAGAAGGAATCTTTTTGTTCTAGATAAACATAAATAATTTTCCACTGCGTAGCTTACGTAGATTAAGCAAACTTACCTATACACAACAACCTATTGTCTATTTTGTTGGTAGTGTGTACTCTGTACTTGTTGTTTAAGAAATTGTTTGCTATATATACCATGGAACTCGTACTGATAAAAACATCAGTCAAACTTATGAGGTGAACAATAAATGTTTAATAAATGAAATGCTTACTGATCATTTTTCCTACACAATCCGAATCTATTTTACTTACAGATATTGTGACAAAATTAATATTCAAAATTAAATTTCAACCTTTTCGTCCACTCCAACCAATACAACAACATTATCCTCGTGGCTTAACTCATTTTATTTTTAAATAGGGCTCAATACAAATTTTCGATACATTTACCATCCGTAAACGCTCTGTCGTAGGCGACGCGATATATTAAACAATAAACTAGCAAAAACAAGTATTCCTACTTTTTTACAAAACATTAATTTATTGTCAGAGACTTGTTGCAATTCCTTATAGATATGCAATGTGCAAGCACGCATTACGTCTTCTTTTATGGCGTTACAATGTTTACAATAATAAAATATTATGTATAATCAAATGTAATTCACATTATAAAAGGAGACTTATTATTATATATTATTGTATGAGGTTTGCTTTGCACTGCGCTATCATATAATTATTATTGCCTACGACATTTATACTAGCAAAATAATATAGGCGCAAAATGTTATTGGAAAACTGGAATTTGTATGTCATTCGGTGGTCAATGTTTGACGCTCGTCTCTAAGAGCATCGACAACTATATATAGCTATGAATTAATTATATTCTTAATTGTGGGCCACGGAAAATATGTTCTTGTTTCCACCACAATAGTTAATAATCAGATGAGAAAACAGTACAAAACGTAATACTGGTTCATGAAATGCCGAGTATACTTATTGTGCTGTCGCAGAGTAATTTACAAGGAAATGCTGAAGTATTAGAAGAAGTAAATATTAAAGCTAAGAAATGATTTTGGTTGAGTTGTGCATTTGAGCCGTAAGTTACGAAGGTAAATTTATCTGCAGGTACCCAGCCATTACTTCATGCTCAGCCTTGATAAATGACAAGGCATTAGTTAATTTATTCCCCTTATCAGCAGAGCAAATACTTTGAAAAAGTATTTATTCGCCAACTGTCATTAAAGATATGGTAAAATATCGTAATAAAATGTCTTCAGGAAATCCCTAATATTTATCAGTCGTAAATGTTTCCTTATATTTAGGTACAGTAAGCACTTCCTAATATAAAATTAACATATTTCATACCATATTTCGGAAATATTATCCAGTAAGCATAAATACATTAAAAATGTATTACTTGAAGCATATTGAAAACCTAACTCTAATTGAATAAAAAATAATAAATATATAATTCCCTATGAATATATATATCGTATAATAATTCCCTATGAATATATATATCGTATAATAATTCCAAATTATGTTCTAGATAAATATCGACAGCTATAATGATGTCCCTTGCATAACATCAAAACAGCACAAAAATTTAATTTAATTAAATAGTATTTTTACAATATTCAAAAATTATTTCATGTTAGGACTACGTTAATTTGCAACAATACGGTGCACAATTCTGTGGTTTGTGTAGTTTGTTATTCCTTCGGCTTTCAGGAAAACCATTAGCAAAATTAAAGCTTCCGACTATTACACTGTCAGACTACTGTATTTTGTAAAATCCTCTTTAGTCGGCACAAGACGCTAATTAGCGATTGTTAATATAAAGAATAATATAAAGCAAGTCTCAAATATTTAAAGAAAAATTCAAAAGTTTAGAAGTTTAACTTAAAAATGAGAAAAAAATACTACTTAAATGTAGCCGTTTTGATTTATATTTATTGTACTCTTCCCAATGTGGACGCAATGACGGCCGCTAATGCAATTGATATTCGGCCTAGAGACTACACTACACCCTTAGAAGCGGCAAGGAACAGTTGTAATATAAATAAAATAATGTTACATAATATTGATTATTAGTTATTTGGTATTTCATCTTATTTAATTGCTCTTATTTTACTGTAGCTGTGGAAAAGCATGATTATAAAGTTATCTGTCGGCTAAACCTTGCCCAAATTGCCTCAGACGATAAGCTACGTTTTCTCGGACCTGACAAGATATTGAAAAAGTCCCAATGCACCCACGTCGTCTACAAATCCTATTATGTAAATTTGGAATATAACATCTCCCGATTGGAGAATAAACATTTTGGTAAGATATATTCATTAGCTCCTTAAACTAAATAACTTATCCATCATCTATATTATTTGAATATTGAATTAAAACGTGTAACGTATTTACTAGTCTGTCTCAGTCACAGACTATCATTTACGACTACTTCCTTCGTGTTGGTTGGGTGTTATGTGTGTATTTTTAGGTGTATACGTGTGCATACAGTAATTACTGGAATCGGATTTTGATTAAATGCATTCCTATGTTAATTTCTATTTAATGTTAGGTACCGACTTAGTACTACATACTATTGTAAATAAGACAATAATAATTATTAATTGTTGGTCCAGCTTAATTGCTGCATATATAGGAACAGATCTCTTTAAACGTTAGCAATTTGTCAAAAGTACTGGATGTCTGGCTCTCACAAGCCCAACCAAAGGAAGTATTGGGAAAATTACTATATACATAACGATTTTGAATTGTAATGTAGATTTGCTTCAGAAGTTCCATGATTTTGTATTGTCAAGTACGAATCTGGAATCATTGCTTGAAATTTCATTGGATCATACAACAATAGAAGTAGAGGGAGTAAAAGGAACCCTTTCTGAAAGAAATCGTTTTAAATCCCCTGCCCATCGTCGTTCATTTATTGAAAACATGAAAATAATGCTCAGGTTAGAAAATTACTCTATATCATATATTATATAAATGACCTTATATTTGAAGGTCAGGAAAGTAATAATGAATATTATTAAATAATTTTCCTGCTCAGCCAGCATAATATTGGAGGATTGTTCCTGGATTCAACATTTTACACCGACGTGAGTGACGCTAGTGATTTTATCATTCTGGCAAAAGTAAGTTATTAATATTTTATCAGAAAGCACGAATAATAAGAAAATATCCATAAAGTGACAATTTACAATATTTTTAGGCAAGATTTTATGACTTTAATGGACTCTTTTATAGGTTGTAGGTACAGTAGAAAATGTGTTGTAATGTACCAGTTACACATCGGCACTTATTCTATGGTGAATTATCCATTTTCTTAAATGTTACCATGTACAGGAAAATGAATGATATTGAATATTATGAGATTCGATTCCTAGTAAATTAAGCCCGTGTTAGAGTTTCACTTTCCTTCATGAGTGACGCGTGGAGTGAAGGAAGTCTCATGGAGGAAAGTGAAAGGAAAATGATACTATAAATTAGGCTTTATAAATCAAGGTTTGTTGTTTGAATATTTGAATTAAGAATTTAATGATAAGATACCTGACTATAATTTATTTATAACTACATAGTTTACATGTTATATCGTAATTGTTGGAGTAGTTATAACAGCGAAAGAATTAAGGAATTTTTTTCTTTCCCCAAAGGTGGAATCTACCCTATACTCACATGGGGTGCTACTATGTTTGAATGGACTAGTTTTCAGATGATTTGTTATGTGGGTGGGCACGTTATAAGATTTTTCTACCTAGGTATGCCTTGGGTGAATCTCTAAAATAATTAAATATGCACTAAGGATTTGTTATGTTGCTGTGCACGTTATTTATGAGTTTAACTACCTAGGTATCAGAGATGGGCCCGGCCGGCCCAAAGGCCGATCGGCCGGCCCGAAGGCCGGTGGCGGCCGGCCGGTGGCGGCCGGCTGGTCTTAAAATTTGATGACGTCAGGCCGGCCGGTAAAAAAATTAGTCCAAAAATGACGTCATTTGGGCCGGCCGAAGGCCGGCCGGTCATTTTTTTTAACATTGTGGGATAGGACGGCCGGCCTAAAGGCCGGTGTAGGATCGGCCCAAAGGCCGGCCGCAGGCCGGCCGGTAAAAATTTTGATGACGTCAGGCCGGCCGAAGGCCGGCCAATTCTTCGCACAGCTCACAGGCATTTACGTGGGAAAGTGGATTTCTGAACTCTACCTCGGAAATAGACAAAGTTCCATCAAAAAGTTTGTAATAATTTTGGTTGGCCATGCAACAGAATTAATAATCTAGTTCAAAAGTATAGTGTACGCATTACATGTATTGCATGTGGCATATCCATGTAAATATAGATATTCCAGACAATGTGTGTATTGAAACAGGCAGTTTACACCTCACTATTTTCAAATTCATGCAAATTTTGACATTTTGACAGATCACAATGAAAACCCTATTCGAAAGATTATAACTAATTATTGTTCAAATATGTATATTAATATTTATTGGGCCAAGTTAATGTAAATGGGATTTTTGGAACGCAGGAACTTGTCAATGAAAACATTACAGTAGCCACCGAAATAGAGCTTGGAACAAAAAGTATCCTAGAAACATATGGCGACCTAATTTCAACAGTTAGCCGCCTGTTCGACTTTATTTTTGTTAAAGGATTTTATTTCCAGTCTGGGAAAAATGTTGTGGTTCACAACGCCCCTGTATATCCATCGGAGGAACACCAGAAAGAAAGTATATTCGAGCATTTAAAGTACCTGATTTACGAAAAACGTGTCCATGCAAGTTCGCTTATTTTGGCAATTCCATTCTTTGGTTGGCATTACGAAATTACGGATGCAAAATCATTATTTGACCCATTTGGAGCTGTACAAAGTAAATCATGGAGATTCAAAACCGTAAATTAATAATGTTTAATTTCATTATATAAATCCCTTTGTTCCAGTATATTGTGCATTTATCTGTACGTAAAATACTTAACTTTACAAGCCAAGAATGAATAACAATTTATAACTTATAAAGTTGGGCACGGAATTTCAATACAAATGATAAGCATTCATGGTTTGTAAAATAAGTAAATGAATGAATTAATTTATGTTAGTTATAATAGATACGTTCATACATGTATAATTTTTTGTCACACTAGATATGTCGCAAACTATTTTCATGGGAAAATTTTACACTTTTTGTCGACAACACAGCACAGGCTCACATTTTTAAAGGAACTCGAAATCTGTTCAGCGTCGAAGATCCAGTTACTGTTGTTGAGAAAGTAGTTTTGGTCCATAAATTTGGATTACAAGGCGTAATGGCTTGGGATGTGGACATGGAAGATATCCAACAAGAATGTTACAAAAATTTCAGTTTCCCCCTTCTACGAACAATCAATTATGCTTTGGAGCAAAATGTCACATTTCTCAGTAATCCATCCACATCATTAAGTTCACAATTGCAATTTCTTCCATTGTCCGAATGTCCAGAAATACAGAGTAGTTCTTCGACTAAATTTAAACCCATTGTTCTTGCAAAGGGTTACATTTTTTACGCAAAGGAAGGAGAACGCCTAGAAATACAATGTACAGCAGAATTATATTCTACGACGAAAAATATTACATTTTTGCGTGTAAGTTCAAAATTTAAATCACTACCCATTATTATGAAAGTTTTTTGCAACCACATTTAGTCCCTGAATGACAAATGATACGACACAGTCATGTTCATTGATGAACAAAGATATTACTTATAATTATAAAATTTATTAACTTTGTATACAAATGCATGCATGCAATTTTAATTCAAATTCTTTAAGGAAATTAAAATGACTTTTACAAAATTTTAGCATAAAGCAAACAAAACGGAAACCTTAAATGGAGCTGAAAATTTGCGTCTCTCTATTAATGACTGTAACTACCCTGGGCGTCCAAATACTAAAGTTGTATCAACTTTATATATTGACAATGTCAATGCTTCTACAACCGGAAAATACTCCTGCTCCGCAGAAAAGACGACAGACATATTTTTTGTTCAATTGAAAAAATGGCCATGTAACTCAAATTTAATTAATTTCAAAGGCACCCATGGCAAACATAAATATAAAATAAAAATAACGTTTACTGAACCTTGCATTTATGAAACGTGTCTGTTTATACAGATGCCGTGAAAAATAATAATATTTGGATAGAACGGACGCCAATTGATTTTAGTGTGCCAAAAGGAGCGGAAAAACTCAGTTAGCGGCACATTATATATTAAATGATTTGCCATACATACATACTTATGTATCGTATTGTGACTTAATTATTTTTCTGTTATTAATTTATTTCTAATTAAATAGCTCCAATAGATCACCAAAAATATTTATTCTGCAAATGGGACGTTCCCCCTACTGGTGTCCCCATCCCCACTAACTTTGACTTACTGCAAAATCAAAACGGAACTTATACCAGTAGGGCATTAAAACTTTGTACTCATTTTGTCCATGGCGTTTTTCTCATCAATGACAAATACGCACTAGTTGATAGCGACCAAATGAGTAAATTGACAAATTAATTCTAGTGAAAAGCATAAACATTAAACATGACCTTTGCTTCATATAACTATCTTTTTTTTGGAATTTCACTTGCAGAATATCTAAACAACATCAAAAGTGTAAAAAGGAAATCGGGATATCCAAACAGCAAGCACTTGCTTTACATTTCAATGGAGAAACGAAAAGGTGTTTCACTCGATAGCGAGCTATACCTTACCAATTTTCTCAATATAACAAATATTTTAAAGTAAGACTTTTTTATCAGCTTACATCAATCATCAAAATCCACATTTTCTATTTTGTTTTTCCCGCACAATATTTCACGTGTACCATTAATTGTAGAAATAACTATAAATATTACAGATCCTTAAAAATGGATGGCGTATATTTAAGCTCTTCATTTTATAACAGCAATAGAAAGATCTTCACCCCATTGTTGAAGGTAACGTCCATAATCTAAGCTTATAGGTATAGCCCTCTCGTCGTCACTTGATAACAATGGAGACAATAGCTATTGTTCTACAACAATAGAGTTTAGTGCAATGGCTGACGAGGGGTAGGAAGGGGCTCCCCACCCATTTTGCTAATACATGCATAGGACAGCAAGAGTCGAAAATACTAATTTTCATCAGGGAAGCTACATGTGAACGAGGATTTATCACACGTCGAGATAACGCCCTGTTTCTATAACATATTTCTATACATATTGGGATTGTGCGTTTTCGTGTGTTAGAGTTGACGGACTGCAGTGGCTTGGTGTTGTGTTGTGAATGAAGAAGTTGGAGAAACAGGGCGTTATCTTGACGTGTGAGAAATCCTCGTTCACATGTAGCTTCCCTTATGCGAACGAATCCCCCATTGTATTATTTGAGCCATTGTTCTAAGTTTCTCCGTTACTCCAATAAATGTGGTTGTAGAGCCACTGCATAATTGCGCTTGCGTCAGCGCCTCAGCTCATTATCGGGCGCCCAACACTATTATGATGAATGTGATACACATTGCCGAAGTATTCTTACCTCTCCGATAATGACTAAGCCTTTCGGGTCCGGCAGTCTGGACCTCTGATTTCATCTCGTTGAACAAATATTATTTGATTGGATCATTATACTTATTTACAGGTGATTAAACCAAGATTTAACACAGCAAATTTAATTGTTGTCACTGAAATCTATTCAAGTCAGAAGAATAATCCCATTGAAGACAATGTCATCCTAGAGATGATAAAGTATTCCGATTTCATGGTGATCCTTGGCTTTGGCTTTTTATCACAGCAATATAAAGCTGTTTACAATGCCCCTCTACAATCGTCTGAGAAAGAAGACGAAAACATTAGCGACAACCTAGATTTTCTGATAACACTAGGTTCCAAAACAAATAAATTAATATTGGGAGTTCCAATCACTGGCAAATTATACGAGTTAGGACAACCAGAAGCGTATCCATTTGGAGTCAACAGTGTAATAAGATCATCCCAAAATGTGTCATATACTAAGGTGCGTTATTAATTTTGAAAGACGTAAAACTTTTCGATATTCTAATTTTCAATTATAAATTCTTCCTTATGGGGCAAATGTTATTTTATTAATCCAAGCAAAACTAAACTTTTCGTATTCCAGCCAAGCTATTTATAAATTTAACTGATAAGAAGAACTATCGTTAAATTAATTTTTAAAAGCTGTATTGTTGCGTAGAAACATTTTTGAGTTAACTATCCATTTATTTTAAATTTTAGGTTTGCCCTACAAATAACCAGGAAAATGGATGGGAAATGTACTTTGATAATAATGCTAAAGTTCCGTTTTTCAAAAATGGCGATCAATGGGTTACAATAGACACTCCGAAAAGTATCAAGGAAAAAGTGGAAGTTGCAATTACTTTCGGATTACGAGGGATTATGGCGTCATCTTTTGATCAAGACGATATCGGGGGCAAATGCTTAGGCTTCCCCTTTCCAATGTTAAGAACTATCAATTTTGCCCTGAGGCGAAATGTGTCAATAGATGAAAACGAACATTGTTCAGATAAACAAACAGTGCACCGCCCATTAGTCTCAATAGAAGATGAAGACAAGCTTATTAGTGTGAAATTTGGCGAAACTAAGGAAATACTTTGTGAGGGAGAGGGAAATCCTCCACCAGAAATTCTGTGGTATAGAGTAAGTATATGCTTTTCGACATTTTGATTTTATTCTAGATACACATCCAGATTCATCTTTCAATATGCATGCATGATATTATTTTTATTATAGCACATCAAAAACAAACAGATCTTGTTGTCCAATGGTTCAATTTACTCCATTGAACAAAGAAACAATACTAATGACCATGAATGTTCCGCCAAGCAATCTATTTTAGAAATTCGAATGACTCCAGAAATTGCAGGAAAGTATTCCTGTTTAGCCCGAAATTCGGAGGGATCGTCAACAACTATATTTTTTCTTTCTCAAGAAGACAGACCACGTATATACTTACTTTACTATTCATAATTTTCCTCACACTCAAAACAATAATATATTTACTAGAAATTAGTTAGGTATTATTTATGAATATTTAATGTATTTATGTAGTACTCTCATCCCAGTATTTAAAAATTTTGATTTAAACAGTTTTACACTCTGGTAGCAATCTATGGGTCGAAGAGATTCCATCTGAGTTGAAAGGATCTACACAGCCAAATAATAACAGTAATTAAATATTTTATTTGTCTTATACGTCTACTTGAATAGATAAAATTTAACCTAATCTTTATGGGCCCGTAGTAATGACATGCACTGTCAAAAATGTTGTTTCTAAAATCCTGGAAATCCCGAAACCTATAAACTCCTAAAATAATTTTTCTGAATTTCAAACGAAAGTTGCCCTGCACACACTAATTCCATTTTTAATCAGTTCTAATTTTTCTGAATGTATAGCGGTAATGGATCCCGATAAGGTCATCATTTGTGGGCTAAATATTTCAAAGCTTCATACTGTACATCAAGACACCGGTAACGAAAGTAGAAACGCCAATGAATCAATAAGACCGTACAGTTTTAGCGATGTCGAAGTATTATTCGATTCAAAATTATGTACACACATTGTATACAATTCTTTTTCGGTGTCACACAAAGGTTACACAATCCAGCCAAGCTACAAAACAGGTACAGGGATTTGTGCAGTTAAAAAAACTTAAATTATTTTGCCATTTTAACACAGTATACCATTTTTTATGTAGAACCAAAATTAATATTCATTTAATATTTAACATTTCAGAACAAATAGAGCGGTTGACAAATTATTCAGCTTCTCATGAGAATTTGAAGAAACTAATAAGGGTATCAACCCCAAGCGGTAACGAACGGGATAGGAAAAGGTTTCTTAATAATCTTGTGAATACGAATAAAGATAGAAAAATATTCATCAAAAATATGAAAGAATTTGTAAAGTAAGTGTACTTTTGATTGCTTAATTTTGCACTTTAGGATTTTTGATAAAAGTGAGTGCATTTTTGGAAAATATTTTTTTACAGAAAATATAGGCTAAGTGGTCTACATTTAGACTCCTCGTGGTATATTTTTGCACCTGTTGATGATTCAGGAATTGTGGCGCTCTCCGAGGTATGAAAATCAAATTAGTAGTTGTTTCCGTTGCAGTACCCTAGATAGTAAATAACCAATACATATAAGCAAAAAATATATAACTGAAATTATAATATTAAATGGGTGCGGATTAACTGGCAGGCAACTCGTTGAGGTTTGGCAGATAAATCCTTTTTTAATTTTCGTGGAAAGTTGAATGTGGCAGAGAATAACTTCATTAGTCATGAATTAGTCAATATATTTTCATTACAATAAAACGATAAAAATAGTTGTGTTACATCGTGTAGAAAATCAAAAACACATTAAGATGGCCTTTATACGGGCATTGCGAGACTAGGGAAATTAATGTAAATTTCAACAAAGAAATTTAAGTTCTTAGCATTATCTAGGACTTATGCAGTTCAAAGTTATAATTGTTCGCAGTTATAACTACATACGCCTACACTGTACAGTCCGCTGAATAAACCACTTCGTATGTTTCTACCAATTCACTATCATTTCAACTTTTATCTGCCTTTTCGCCAAATTTGCTGAGTTTGGCAAGTCTGTCACATTCTGTCTGTTTGTCTGCCGATTCCATTTTACCCATATTAAATGAAAATGCATTATAAATTGGTACAATGAAAATTTAAACATTATATTCCTATTACAGGAGATTTGCAAAGAATTTCACGATGACGGTTTGCTTGTCTTTCTCGAGATTGAACTAAAATCCAAAATTGTGACAACCGAAAATTATGCGACGTTTGCAGAGATTAGTCCACTATACGACTTAGTTATCGTAAAAGGATACAATTTTCGTACTGGCTCCAGCACAATGACAGGGCACAATGCTCCAATCCATTCCAAAAATAAAGTCGAGGAAAATATATATGAGAACTTAAAAGATTTGCGCTGTAGATATGATGTAACTTTTAACAAACTAGTTCTAGGAGTTCCTTTCTTTGGATGGAGTCATACACTTTCTGATGGCAATTCTACCGATTATGGGTTTAACGGCATTACGGTTCCCAATCAGAGAAATTCAATAGCTTACTATGATGTAAATACTTTTTTAAATATATTTATTGATTAGCTATAACTGTTCCAGTAACTGAAATGCAATTTTTTATTATTTTTATTAGTTATGCTCAAAAAGATATTCAAGGAACGGCTCCCGGACAGGAGAATGGAAAACGTATTGGGATTATATTGCGAAAGTACCGTTTTTGAAAAATAATTTCAACGGTTGGATTAGTTTTGAAAACAGCGAGAGTATTGCCGAGAAAGCAATGCTAGCAAAAAATTTGAGCATGAAGGGTATCATGATTGATAATGTTGACCTTGACGACTTTGAAGGACAATGTGGTGATCAACCTTATCAGCTCACTAAAACAATAAACAATGTATTCAGAATACCCGTTGTAGTTGTACCACCGAAAATTCAACCTTCTACATATGGGTGGATTAGTGCCACGTTAATTTTCTTTTGCCTTATGATAGCTGCGTTTTCATACTCGATGTATGCAAGAAGGAAAATTGTAAGCTATTTTGGTTACCTTAATTCATTTTTACCTATTCAGTTAATTATATTTTGGTATTTTAGGTATTAAAATTATCAAAAACAATTATAATTTTAAGCTATCTTATTTGGTAATTAATTTTTTGCACGGACTACATAACTTATATTAATAAATGCTAATTATTATAAATTAACATGTTTAGGCCGGTCTTACCAAATCTGAAATCAAGCAATTTAAAGAAGGCTCCATACGAGCACACGGCAACGAGTACTCTGGGTCTGGGGACAGTGAAAATCCAGAAAATAGGCCATACGACGAATCGTACGAAATTCCACCAGCGAAGTATTTTGTAGGTAAGGTTATTCGTACAAATGTTCGAAAATGCTTAGAAAAGGCTAATATTTCCTGTCATATCTGTATTTGCAATAAATATAATACTGACACTTGCTTAATAAATCCCTAAAATATACTTTGAAATTATACAGATGCGTAAAACCATTTTAGTTGGAGATTTGGAAGTAATGTTTTGTTTTTATTAATAGACACGGGAAGCGTATTGGGCTACGGGGCATTTGGAATAGTTTTTAATGGAAATGTGAACGGTGTACCTGCTGCAATTAAATCTACTAAACCTGATGCTGACAAGCAATACCTCAAATCCTTACTTTCTGAATTAAAAATATTGATTTACTTGGGAAAACACCCAAATATAGTCAATTTAATTGGAGCTAGCACATCTGATTTAGAAAAGGGTAAGTTGTGTACCTGTTACATGTATTATCTGTAAGAGCAATGTCGAAGTATTTGTAGTACCCTTAATTTTCCCTAAACTTAGTTCGGATAAAATGCTTAAAAGAAATTTAAGCCATCAACTTTTCCTATTTATAAGCATTTTACCTAATCACCTTTCATTGTTTAAATAATTTACTTTTAGGAATTGTGTATATTTTTGTTGAACTGTGTCCGCTTGGAAGTTTGCATGACTATTTACGAAAATCTCGTAAAAAGTTTATCGCCTCAGATGCGGAAAGAATGTACGTACTTTCCATTAAAATAATTTTTAAATTAAAATGTGTGTTTCTACTCATATTTGCATGCGTTTTTATAACTGGCTCAGAGATACTGAAGATAAAGACAGTTTTACAACACGGGATCTTGTCAATTGGAGTTATCAAATAGCAAATGGGCTTCAACACTTAGGCTCGAAGAAGGTATTACAATTACAACTACGTGTCCAAAGAAATATTAAATTTTAATAGTTAGAAAGTTTGGGACTGTTTCTTTAATTAAATAATTATTTAAATTATCAGTTAATTCATGGAGATTTGGCCACCAGGAATGTGCTACTTTTTGAAAAGGATGTTGCAAAACTGACTGACTTTGGATTGTCACGCAAACTGTATAATTACAGTAATTACGTCAAGAAAAATCAGGTATAACTAGTAATAAATATTGCTTGTTTTAATGCTTGCAGATTTGTTATGTGATGTTTATAAAATGGGCATAGGTGTAACAATAAGTCATAAAGCAAGTAATCTCGGAAATATATGTATAATAATATAGGAACCCCTTCCGTGGCGCTGGATGGCAATTGAGTCCCTTCGAGATCTCACATTCTCAATCCAATCAGACATGTGGTCATTTGGAGTCACAATTTGGGAAATATTTTCCCTTGCTGAAACCCCATATCCTGGATATTCATGGACAATTGATTTCACTGAGCAATTGGAAAATAATTTGCGTATGACCAAACCGAGGCATTCCTCGGATGCAATGTATGTTCTATCATTATTATTTCATGTTCATTATCACAAATGACAAAGATGAGATATAATTACATTTCCAGTAAATAATGACCGTTCACTAAATAATATTTTATTCTGTTCACCAGATACGCTTTTATGATACAATGCTGGGAGAACAATCCGGAACAACGTCCAACTCCAGAACATACTGCAGATTTTTTTGCGGCCTTGTTAGATGACAATTACAATTACACATCTACGGATTAATTATTCTTCTTCCACTATAACTTTACATGTGTTGCTTCTCTTCTTCTCACAGCGGGTGGTCTCGACGCCCAGACATGTGCATACCTAGTTATTCTGTACAGTAGACCGAAAATGTGCAAATACTTTGTGCTAATATTAAAAATTCGACGATCCATATATAAGAATTCACATTTCGTAATTACATTGCCGTATTGGTGGTCGCAAATATCGGGTACACTGTATACAAAACATTCTAGGTAATGCATATATCTCCGATTCATTCATTCGAGCTCGAGCGAGCAGAAATGAGCTACTTTAGAAAAATAGGAGACTAAACGAAGTATATAGGAAGGTAAGAAGCAAGGGAGAAGTAAAGTTATTTTATTTTCACAATACTTTCCGTTATCTCTCGTTCCAACCAATGCAATCATAGGTTTAGACTTGTCGACACAATCGATATATCAGTACTTCTACAATACTCGAAGGATAAACGAACACGAAGCACGGGACTTTCACATGAACTAAATAAAAATAAAAGTTGCGAAATGCATATCGAATCTTGAAAAGTATTTAAAAACTGTAAAAGTATGAACTGTCGATAGAAATTATAAGGGACGTCGAGTGCACAACCAGGTTTTGGATTCGAACGATTTTACTCTAATTATAGTATTTAAGTTATGTAGAGCTCTATTACTGTGACTGTGGTACAGCTAGTGCTCGCTCGGTATCGAGTCACTCTATAGAGTCGACTCTATAGACCGACCATATTGGGTAAATACAATTTTTTTATAACAATGTGTTGTTATAATATAGTAAAAATAATTAACATTTATATTATTTGATTTGTTAATTATTTATCCTTTTATATAAAATTGATGATTGTTGCAGCAATTGCAATAAACATGACACGTATGTTCTTCATTTCCAAAATAGAAATAGACCCGTTCAACGCGTATATATTACATCCGAGTGAGTTGCACAAACTAGATCTTAGCAAATACCCAGTACTATCACTAGTTTGTTGCCAGCTATCTTCCGATGCCAGTGCACAGCCACGAAGGGCGAAATCGTATTCTCCATCCGTGTATATAGTGTCGTAACATGTGAATCCTGTTTGTTTCCCCTTTACAGACGTCAACGAGCTTGCATAATATGTCACATTTTGGTGATGTTTTTTCAGAATATCTATAAAAGTATTACGACTCTTTATTAGCAGTTACTCACTACCGTAATATATATCTTAGTAAGTATTTTCTAAAAATATAAATAATAAACTATGGCATCATCGTTTTTAGTCAAATCTCACATTGCCACAACAAGTTGGGGCACTGTGAGAAAGCAAAATTTATCCTTGCATTGAAATCCGTTAACACAATTCAAAAAGGCTGAACCGTTTAAAAGTTGCAAAATATATAAAAATGTAAAAGTCTCCCAGTTATGCTACATCTTTTGAAATTGAACTGTGATTTATTCATGTGTCAAATAACGGTTCAAAACAAGCTCGGTACTGGTATGGTATCCAAGGTTAGACACCCGGTCAGGGGACAAGCCGGGTAGTAATTCAGGTCTATAAGTCAAAAATTTACAATCATAATGAAAAAAAGTTTATAGTGGACACACTTCACTGTTAAACAGTATTCACTTGGACATATTTTTATACTTTTGGAGAATATTTAAAGTAGAAAATGTTTTAAAGTAGACATATTCCACTGTTTCCAAAACAAATAATTAGTCTTGAAAATGATTCAGATGATTACATTGAATTTTTTTGTTTTATACGGAGGCAGTTCCGTTAGTACACTACCTTAACCTAGACATTTAGATTTTTTTAACAATGTTACCATTATAAATATTTAAACATAGAGGATAGCTTTTCGGAAATGTCCCTCAATGAGATAAAGAGGAAGATAAATCATCCTTGAATTTACTAACACTGAGCTTAAGGTTACGAAGAGGTGCAGGAAGAGTATTCCATTCCATACAGCCTTTCATAGATGTCCCATTTACGAATTCATCCAAGTTTAGTACCCATGCTATCGGAATGTGAAAACAGAATTCAAAAAATTGACCCTTTCAAAAGTTAGTTTCAATTTTAGTCCAACATGAAACTATACTGACTACAAAATAAAATATTTATTTATATGACATTAGTCAGTAAAAACCTTTCTCAAAAATACCATGCTTTAGAATTCCCAGTATGATAACTGTCTGTCTGTGATAACTATGAGTCTGGCATAACAGGAAAACCTTACTTTAATTGCATTATTATCCTTTTATATTTTTTACACGATAGGATTAACTATTTTGATAGTTATCAAGCTGTGTGGTGAATTTAGTATATTATTAATATAGGCACGCGGGTATAGTGTTATTTCTGAGTTTTAAAAATAATATTGATAACAATATTATTATTGTGAATAGTGAATTACCCATCCAAGGAAACACCGTTTCGTTTTTGCATTCCATGACAAACTTTATTGAAGATCTAAGATTTATCATTTTGCAACTGTTGTCATTTGGGACACCCATCTCAATATCACCAGGAAAATTTGAATGGCTGCACTCCAAGCACCAAATTGCTAGATTAAAAATCATAAATTTGTTTTTCAAAATCAGAATATGGTATTGCTATATGGGGACCTACACATTTCAAATCCCTAGGTCTAGTCCAAAATAAAGTAAGCACCCTTCTGGCTCTGCATGTGCATTCTAACCTCATGAAATACAAGTGGAAATCTATCTGGTCCCAATCTAATGATCCCTTACAAAGAAAAGATCTTCTAACATCTAAATCAATGCAAAATTGACTATGGTGATGTTGACTATTGGTCTCTAATTTCATTTTTTAAGCTACTGTATCAGTGGAATTGTGTCCACTCAGAACTTTTTCACTATTACTGTATTATTTGATTATTTATTTTTGGTGTTTGGATATTACGACTCAGGCTGCCCACTGAGAGGGTGTCTAACATTTTGAGACCAGTACGCAACCTGTATTGATTTGTTATTTTGGACACATGGATAAATCATTTTCTATTCTATTCTATAAATGTTACATCCCGGAAGTTCAAGTAAAATTGACTGTAAATATATACCTAAGCATATTTATACCAAATGTATACTTACCTAAGGTCAAAGTTGGGAAGACACAATATAATACGAATAAGTAAAATACCCTCATGGTTATATATAAGTAAAAGTTGTAAATATTAAATCCTTTAAAATAGGTAATAAAGTAAACGATATTCCAAAAGAGTACGCAAATTAAACATACGTAGATAAAGTTAACGAATAAATGAATGGATTCAAATATCACGGTTCCACTAAAACTTTAAAGAAAGCTGTTCTTATCGTCATATTTATACCATAATAATATTATCTAATCACCTAAGCCCTAATCAATGCAATATCATCGGTAAAATTCCTTTTATTTAGCAATCACATTATAAAGACTAAAATTACAATGTTCGATGTGTGTCTGTGTCATTCCTAACATTTCTTGGTACATTATTACTATTACTACGGGCGACTGGATACTCTACCTAAAAATAACAATGTTCGATGTCCCCAATGTGTCTTCTACACTCGATGAGTATCCATGGAGATTGTGAGACGGGAATGTACATACCATTGTGCAAGTAGCCACATTTTGTTTGTTATGCTCAATAATTTGTATATTTTGATGAGAATTTATTGTCTTGGTTACCTTTCTGCAATATGCATGCACTACACTGACTACACTAATACTGCATTAAGCATTAATGCATACAATAAACACTACTTTATTACTATTCAACTGCTATTACTGCTACTACTGTTACAACGAAAAGTCCTTTTGTCCAGAATCTCCTATTCGTAATTCTCAATGGAGAACAATGTATGATACCTTAAAATAGATACCCTTGGTAAACTGGGAATATTTGGTGCTGTCTCTGGAAATTTTCCACTATTAATAATTAGGTTTTCTTAAAATTTCGTGGCTGGCTCAATTCAATGAAAGAAAAATTCCCAAATATTGAAACAGTTTATTTTGAAGAAGTTAGAAGACACCTTGGAACTGATGCTAAGGTTATTTGTCAGCGGTTCGTAGAAGCCGAATCGCCAATGCATGGAGGAGGAATGGCGTTGTATCCACACTTACTATTATTCCATCTTTTCTCGTATAGCTCCCACACAGGTTCCACTATTAATAATTAGGTTAGGTTAGACCCCCAGAGGGTCGGCGAAGCCGGACCATCACGCCCTTTCCTAATTTTGCTAATAAACTATTGTAGAAAGATGTCCTCTGTTTGGCCATTCTTCCTGTAAGGTTAATATGACTTCACCTAGAGTTTTTTTTCTTTAAAAATATTGTAAAGGGTTGTGGGTTTATGGTATCCTTTATTATGATTCCCCATGAGGTAGTAAACAAGATTATAATAACCAAGTTTCGGCAGAAACGGGCAAAAGTCTAGTACGATATAAATGCTTAAGCGAATATCCATGGATGTTGTGATATTGGTAATGGGAATTGACCTACTCTTTATTTATACTGTTAAAAACGCGTAGCAAACATATAGGGAAATAGTATTACAAACAATTAATTGCAAGAACAAAAATAAACTGCGTAGGTATATGTAGCAAGAGGGCCAACTTCAAACTTGCAGTAATATGCGTATTCTGTAATACTTAGTTGCAAACTATTAGTATATTATTAAGAATCATAGAAGCCTATCAAGCACCCGCCATTATTATGTACCGCCAGGTATATTATAAGAACAAGAACAAGTGAGCACTCACGATACCTATCTATGTTATTAGTCTCTACTTGCTATTTTGACTGTTGTGTCACGTACGGTGGTTGATGGTGGTGGTCGATTGGTGGTCGTGCGACAACCAGAGGAGAATTTGGGTTTTCAGTTTGGGTTACGGGTTGGACAACCTACCTAATCCACTTACCTACACTCTATACCTACACGTTGTGCCATCCACTGGCGGGACATAGAGACACCCGAGCGGTTTGGTTTATTGTATATAGATTGATTGTTTTTGCACATTTACGTACACGCCAGTTATGTTTATGTTGGTGAACAAATAAAACTATACTTTCTGTCTTGAAGGGAAAACTCCATTATTGCATTGAGTTATACTGTTTTATATTTTAGGCTCAAACAGTAGAATGTTAGCTAATCCTACCTGTGTTATTCACTCTTTCATCTATTTTCCTTGAATTATCCTTGGGTGCACTGGACGTTTATTGGCCGGAAGAAATTTTCTGCTCAATTACAACTTTTCTACTACCAATTCAAAATAAAGTGAAGAAGGAAATTAGTTTGAAAAAAAATTTTGAAGCGAAAAGTTGCAAATTGAATCAAAGGTGATCCAGTTTGCTTACTTATTCTTGTTCCATAGCGGAAAAATCCAATGAAAATTGCTGGAGTTCGTGGTACTCATTTAACAAATTTTCAAAAAAGTGTTCAAGTTGACACTGGCCTATCTATATATTAAATATTTTATGTACTTTTTCTGTAGAAGATGCAAAAATTGCACAGAAACGTCGATGAGCTTTCCGAATGGGAACTAAAAAATCGCATCGCCTGTTTGCAACAGGAAAACATTATTACGGAAGAGGAAAGAATCTTCGTAAGTCTCTATTGTAGTTATGTTATAATCATTCACAATCAACAATAGTGATAGTCGAAATCAAAATGAGTGTTGGCCTTTAAAACGTATTTTGAAAATGCATACATTATTTTAAATAAAGTGAACATGTATCACTCTATCCTGTCCACTTAACTTACATGAAATAAATTTAGGTATGAAGAAAAGCAGTTAACTTTTAATTACTATAATTTAAAATAGTGTTTTTTAAACGTTCAACGTTTGTGATTTGTTAGATTTCAAGGGGGCAAAGACCGGTTGTTGAAAGAAAACTCTTCAATCTTCTACTCCAGATGGATATGGAGAATTGTATCCGGATTTTGGAAATAATTAAACGGCCAGTTGAAAATGATATAGAGAGCAGCATTGGCAGTGGGGAGAGCAGCTATGATGACACTGACGCATGCCATGAAACATTTATGACCCGGACTTTTTCAACGGCAAAAAATCCTTTGATGATTTGTGGGGTGAATTTCATTCGATATAATAAGTTTACTTCAATAATTCAAAACGAAAAAATTCACAGAGATAACATTTTTGTTACATTTTTACTAGATTCTTCGTTGTGTATTTGGCTTTCTGCCTTTGAAAGATATAAAGAAATTTCGACTAGTTTGTCGCGAGTGGGATTCTGTGGCCGCACCATTACTCCGGAAACGCTCCAGGATTTCATTTGGATACCCCTCGAATCCTTCAACTTTTACAAAATCATACGCTAGTTTCAAAGAAACTTTCAAAACCACCGGAATTCAAATTCCGTTTTCTGCCGTCGAATTGACAAGATTTACGGGAAACAATGCTCCCTGGTCTGAGTCTGCTTTAAAGGAGTTTTTTGAATCTTGGAAGAAGGATCTGAAAGAGTTGTGGATCGATGAACTACGAGTAGAGAGCTACGTGAGAAGTTTTAAGATTTCCGATTTATTAGCGGGGATCAATATTACAAAGTTAAATGTTGCACCAGTATCCAGCACCGATTCAAAGATGATAATTACTTTGGATCATATTCCTAATATCAGGTATTTATCTGTTAACCACTGCATTGTGCAAATGACCGACAGTAACTTCAGAATTTCTCCCGTGGAAATGAACCTTTTGAATTGCGACTTCACTCTGTCTGACGAACATCGTATTTTGAATGATTGGGTCTATTTTGGAAACACAAAATCATTTAAAATTGTACACACATCTCAACACAATTTGTTTTTGGATCTATCTGGTAACTTTGAATTAGATTATGTCAAGTTACAACATGTTCAAATCTTGAACTGGGTCGTTTCCAATTGGAAAATTGGAAAATTGGCCTTTTCTGAACCATTCTTTTCTGGTGATGGGCCAATTGGAGAAATTTCAGGAAATCCGAGCATTTACGTCAAACAAATGGAAATTGATAACTGCTATTTTCCACTATCGTATATTCCTCTAACGGTGGAAAGGCTAACAATCACAGGAGGATTACATTGGCTTGCATGAGAATCATAACCATTCAAAAAACTTGAGTCTCCCTAAATTAAAATATTTAGCTTTGTCATCACGCAAGTTGAGAAATACAAACTTAAGTGGGTGTCCAAAATTAGAATCCATGAAAATCACATCCTGCTATAGTGGAGAGATACTATTAAGATCCATTCCCGAATCTGTCAAAAATCTTAAATTTGACTCTGCAACTGCAAAAGTAGTAGGTGAAGGAACTAGGCCTTTGGATAGACTTATTTTGACCCGTTTCTTAAGTGCAGCGACCAACGAAATTGTAAATACATTTCAGCCAAAACACGTCACAAGCAACTTGCTCGGTTGCCAGAGAAGTAATTTTCCCAACTCTGAAGAACAAATGAGATTTCTAACCGGGTCGTATTACACAAGCGTGGCACTTGGACCCTTGAAATGGGAATCTCAATTGGGTACGTTCGAAACCAGTATATTGTCAAAAACTCCGTCCAAGCAGTCTCAAGAGCCCGACCTTCGGTCGGGCGTCTTGTGACTTCTTGGACTCCGTTCGCCCATTCAAGTCACAACAAATCGACC
>JAQFYC010002666.1:0-24327 GCA_034694165.1 Tomocerus mixtus | reverse complement strand
CATCATACGACCGTCTGATTTTCTCTACCCCCTCCCTCCCCTAAATCGCAGACGTCATTTATGGATGATCCCTTACCCTAGAATCTAAGTTAGTTTATAAAGGTACATCGATTAATTGCCAGACACCGCGAACGACACATTATGCCTGAAAGCAGTTGTTAAGCAGCATCTGCTACCTACAACGGTATTGTATAACCTTCTTGAAAAATTCGTTCTGGAATCTACATTCTCAGATGGTAGGTGGTGGCCAAATCCCTTCAGATACACGTAAAGCTTCTGCTCAGATACGTACGGAGATGCATTGCATTCCGTATTACCAGTATTGCTGTTCATGAAGATGCAATTTATGTATTTGATTATATTTTATTGTACGATTGCACGTAAGCGTGCAAGGCAGTCTCACTGTCATTTTATTTGGAAACTGAAATCTGTAATTGAATATAAACAACGTACATGTATAATAATAGGTATACAAAGCAGATTCTACTCTACCGATGGGATATTGTGACTGACTTGTTTGCATACGTTTTGTTAAAGTATTTGTATTTTAGCCATTTATAACTCGTCGTGCAAAGATCATAATATACATACGGAGTTGGAGGAACCTTTAATTCACCTGCACGTACTATTGTATTTATAGGTACATTGTACATTATTGTCCCTTTTTCAGAGATGCGACTTACAAAGTGTAGAATCCTAATATTTTTTTTCCATTTTAGACATACTGATTTTACACATAATATAATACGTAAATATTACACTGATTTGAAACAGCTAGCTGACTTAAAAATGCTTGCCGTTTCAACTGCTTAATATTTAATTACTTGTTACTTTTAAGTACCGTACTATAGGTAAAACATGTGTATACACAGTTAGTTTACACAGTAGCATATTTGCATTCCATGTCATGAACCCTAAAATTGGCAAATAGAATTTGACACTATGAAGAGTTTGAACTGTATAAAAACAAAGCCTGACAGCATGAGACTGATTGACATTAGTGCGCAACGTAGTAAAGGAAATCATTTTTTGTTTTGTATAAGATAATGCGGTAAGTAATATGAATATCATATAAGTAGTTGTGCAGGTAAGTCATTCAGAAACAGCCCTGGTCATACATAACAGAGCAAAATAAAGCTTAAAAGGATGACAGGAGGAGACCACGACCAAGAAACCATAATAATGTACTAATATAATTCACAATCACTACATAATAATGTGTTTTACCTTTACAAGTCTAAATAATAATGTAGATAAATATAGTTAAAGTTATGTGTACTATAGATATATATTACTTACTACTCACCAAAGCAAACTAGTCATAGACAACAACAGTAGGGAGCGTAGCAAAATGACAATCAAAATGAACAGTGGGGCGAGGAGAATCAACAATAGAATATTAAAAAAGTAAAGTAACTATTTTGTTCAAGTTTCAAATGATTATCATCATTATTAATGCCTAATAATTAGCGTTTCTACCGTGGGCTATAAAAATCTCGACTTTAATCTTTATGAATGTAATGCAATAGAATAAAATAATAACATACCTAATACCAACTACCTACATCACATTACTAAATCAGGCTAGCAAATCAGTAGGTAGTAGGATAGGTATGTATTAGATATGCTAAGAAAAATATTGTGTGCATATAGTAGCGCACTGAGTCTACAATTCTACATAGTCAGTTCAAATAAAGCATAAGTAATCAAACAATAAGAAAAGAATACAATCAATCTATCTGCATAGAAGTTTATTCATACGAATCTCTAAAGCTAACACTTTGTAAGTACATAGAATTGAAAAGGTAACACCACAGGCTAGTTATTTATTATTATTATTAGCTAGGTATCTTTGTTTCTTTTGTTTTGAGTATAATACATCTGCATGTAGTATTTTACTTTGCATTGCATTGTATCCATCGAGATTTTGTGAATATAACGAGCTTAAGCTAAAAGATACGTAGTAAATGATATAATAATATGGCATGTACAGTATATGGAGGAGTATGTAAGTATATTTATCAATTTTAATGATTGTATGTAATAAATGCAGACAAAAAGTACTAAAGGTAAGTATAGTTCATTGTCTATTGACTCAAATCACATTTATTTTGATTTGTTAATATATAGATACGTAGCTCCTTATGTGCTTTACTTATTGTTAGCTACCGCAGATAAGTATTAGTTTGTACAATAAGACAACACACATAGAAGTTGTTGTCTTTAGAAAATAAAAGAAAGAAGGCGATGAAATGTAGAGCATTATATATCTTATTCCAATAGAGATTTTGATTCATTGTATTAAAAAACAAATGCGCCTGTCTAATGTCTTCAGCAATCTACAGCAGAGCTTCTAATAACATATTACATTAATAATGCCCACTCTAGATCAACTAATATGTCAGAGAGGAACTAATAATAGGTTTGTGCTTGCCACAGCCAACTGAATTGGACGCTATGTATGCTACCACATGTAATACCTACATACCTTCGTGCATAGAAATACCAAGAATAGAAAAGAATAGGAGGAATTAGATACAAAGGAAGAGTTTATCTATCTGTATGTGTTGAATACAGTTTAGATGTACAGGTAAGTAACAGTAATACTATTAGTGTCATTATTTATCGAGGTGTGAGTCTCTTGGGGAGAGGCGATCCCCCACAGAGATATTATTCCAAATTGTACCTTTCGACAAATATTGTTCTTCGCTCAGGTTTCTCATTCAGATCGTGATTAGTTGTAAATTAAATGTCGTTTGCGGTGCTCTCAAAGACATCCCCCCATCTGAAATCTAACATAGAGTGAAGTGTAAGTGAAGGAAGCTAAATCCAAAGCCAAAGCCAAGTCAATCCAATTCAATATCCCATCCCGTAAAATTCTGTTTTGATGCCAATCCAAATCCAATTCGATTAATAGCATTCTAAACTTAATACCGAAGCAACATTCTCAATAAAATTAATGGCTTATGTTGTTTCTTATATCTATAGGAAATTTCAATCTTCATTTATATACATAAATGTACATAACAGCATCGTGCATACTGCTTCTAAATATTTATTACCTAGTTAAACTTTAAACTTATGTAGCTTACTTACCTATGTAGCTTGAGCTCGATGTATGCATGTATTTGTGCTACAGATAAGTGCATAAGTATGAATAGCTTATACCTGCTAAGTATTGCACTAGACAAATTAAAAACGCGTATTATTTATGTACATAAATTATGTACTATATTACCTTTTAGCGAACAAATGAACATAAGTCTACCTTCTACATACCTTACCATTGCCATCATCACAACATAACACAACTTCAGCGATGCATTTTATGCATAGTGTGTGTTGTGCATTTAAATCCCATAAGCATGAATGATGAACTCATGCACACGAAACTATAATAAAAATATCTGCACCTATAGTACGAAACTAATTATGAGTTCATTAGTATGCACATTTCTTCTCTTCGTTCAGGAATTCCTCGTGCTAATTAATCCTACTTTTTTGTTCACATAGGCAAATTATGTGGTGAGATAATGTATGTAAGTTGTAAGCGCATAAAATTGCAATTGTAATAGAATCCTAGGAAAACTACAATGTTCCCACTAACTTAAGCAAGGTACTACTCATACACTTACTTTCATATACAACACAATAAGAAGCAATTTGTTTACTTGCTTACAAGAATGGGGGAATAGTAAGTAATGAATAAATCTAATCCATTCCTATACAACAAGATACCGCAATATCACAAAGGAGAAATTAAACTGTTAAGCCATCCCAATCGTTAAGCATTAAAATAATTGCTTTAACAATTAATATCATTCCTCATTTGTGCAGCAATTCTCTAATATATAAGTATTTGCGGAGATTCACATGCACAGTTTTAATAATTTATCAAAGAAATAAGTGTATGTGAACATTTTAAGCTGCAAATTACAAATTCAAATAAATAGTAGTCCATTATTGTTTGCCTGAATTAATAAGCTTGCGAGATTAAATTATAATATGGTTATTTTTCCTTAATCTAAGTATTTTAGGTTTTTTGGTGATTTAAACGCGTATCATTACAACATAAAGCACACATTACAATTATACTAGTACAATTTACTTAGCTACCTGATCTGTTAGGAAGACTGATTATCTCTCCTAATCCTTTGTCCTTCCAGCTGGCGTGGCATGGCATGTTACTGGCAATGACTATGAGTGGAAGCTAATATTAAGCATCATCAATAATCAGTTTGTTTTCACAATACCTACCTACTACCTACCTACATATACTAATAATAATCCCTAAAGCTATATTTTAATTGAACTTAGAGATAATGATGACCAACTCAGTGCAACTACTTAAATATAGAATTGGAAATACCAAAGCCAGAAACAACCTATGCCATGTTACAAAATTACTTTAGCGCATCAACATCACAAAAGTATCACCTTTACTTTACAAAAACACCTATATAGATATCGATTTATCTATCATTTACAAGTAAATAGTATTACATATTATGTTATTGTATTGTGCGTATCTACAGATACTTTACACATCCACACATGTGGACTGGGTTATGATGTGACTACAAAGTTGATTTAGTAGAGTCAGCCTCCTACGTCCACGTAATTCATTGTATTGCATTGGAAAAATTACTCTTCGGCCCAGTCGGCTTACTATTATTACTCACTGGGTGTTCATCTATTGTTTGATTGTCTCTTACAATAAATAATGTAGGTATTTCAGATGATGAGTTGTAAACTATTATAATACACAACAGAGAACTTCAGAACAACACACCTGGTTTGGTTTGGTTTGTGCTCTTGCTCTGTTTCCCCGCTTGCTCCGACATAACAAAGTATGTATAACTAAAGTAAAAATGTCTCTGCAAGTTAGTATACCTATTAAGTAAGTACCGATTTGAAATGTTTTACTTACTTAACTTACCTTTGTGTATACACTTACAATTTACCTGTTAGTGTATTTGTAAGTAAGAAGTGTCCATAACATTTCTAAACCTTAATAACTAGATTTGCTTTTGATATAGGCATAGTTATAGAAAGAAATACTAATGCAGTCACAATCATACTCCCACCAACTGTTTTGGGTGAAATATTTCAAGAAAACTCAAAGTGGAGAACCGACAAAGGAACTTTCAACGTTTCAACGACAATACTGCAACCACAACAATATTTATGTTCTGCGTTAATTAATCCGATCAGCACCAACCAGCCGTTGCATTGCATTGCATTGGGCTGCACCCTATGCGATGATACCTTGGCCTTTGTTCAGGAATGTTCCCTCAATTTATGTATTGTAATTGCAAGTAAGTGTGTAGCCTAAGTTAAGAAAGAAAATTTCTGGGTATTATTTGTAAAGTAAATCTTATAAAAATTATTTTTTCTTTAAATGCAGGTAGGAATTTTTGTGCAGGTAGACAGGTAGACGCATGTTAGTCGTGTAGTCTCTTTTAACTTAAATTTTAAAATGTATGATACACAAAAGACATTTTGCTTTTATAATAAAGTAAACCTTAGAAATTAATACTTCTATGGTTTAAACTATAGTACAAGGATACCTTTTGATGCTATGTAGTATAGGTAAACAGTTTCTGAACCCTAAACGTGCACATCACATACTTCATGACACTTATACTTTGTTTACGTCAAGGTATACAAGTATTTGTAAACTGTTGCGTTTCGATTCTATTATTAAATGAGCAACTCATGCCAGCTTGGAATCTAAATAAAATCTATATGGATAAAGCAGAGTTCGACAATCTAGACTTGTAATGTACAATTACTATAATACTGATGTAGACATTTTATCTCATAAAAAGAGATCGAAATGATTTTTAGTGTATACAGATCATTTTAGTGAGGAGAGAAGGTGTTTCAGTTTCACACAGTGATAAAACCACCAACCAAACAACCACAGAAGACATACAGAAATCTCTCCCATGAAATTCACTTTTGATGTTTGAGTTCGTCTTGGATTGGTAACAGGAATGATAATATAGTACAGCAACTAACACTAGGTATACAAAATTCTGCCCTTGTAATCACGTATTCAAGGGTGAAATTGAGTTATTTTATCTTTTTTATTGAAGTTAGAATCACTCAACCTTACTTTTGTTACGAACTCTGCTTTTTAGCTTACAATTGATAATTGTCCCATTGCTTTGAGACTTGAGACCCAAACTCCCAATACAATATTTAATCTCGATCTAATTGAAAGGGAACTCGTGTATTTGTTGCAAATTAAGAAATTATACTACTTAAGCTATCGAAATATCGTTAATTAGTATAGTAAATAAATAATCAGCAATTAGAAAAATCTCAATCCCAAAGAGAATAAAATTGAAACCAATTTTAATAATCCAGATGATCCAATGTAGGTTTATAGTTTATAAAAATTGTGTTTAGCCAAATGGTAATGGTGATGCAGTAATAACTATATGAGCAAAAAGCACTACCTAGCGTTTGTCAAACTAAAAATTTAAAAAAATAACTCAATTCAGATCAGATTAGTAATAAATTATGTAATCGACAATATAAGTACTATAGTGTAGAATTACATAATAATACAGAAGAATATTTAACTAGTTAGTTGATACTTTTAAAAAATTCACACCTACAGACATTACAGAATAGTGATTCTCCATAGCATGTTCCTACGCAATTGAAAAGCTTTACCATTATCATTAGATAGTCTAGTATTCCTCATTTACTGACAAATAAGGATAGGATGATAAGATATAGACAGTAATAATAGGATAAGTGTTTCCAATTTGTGGCTCTACATTTATTCCACACTAGCTGAGCTACAGAACGGGCAGGATGAAATTTGTTGGTGTCAGGCAAAAAAGACTTCTGCTACTAAATGCACACATTATCAAGGCATCTGCTCCACTAAACTTATATAATAACCTAATCCGTCCGGCAGATGAAAGATGAAAGTCTTGGATTAGGATTTGGCTGCCTATGTATTTTATGTATTTATGTACAGAGAATCCAATTATTTTCCCCATTCCCTAAGAAAGTACGTAAAAAAGTTTAATCTATCCGAGGTGATAATACATAATAATGACATTGTATTGTATCGTAATGTGTTTCGTATTCGTAGCGGTTTCAAAAAAGCAGAAGCCGAAGCCGATCTCTACCAAGGGTAAGTAAAGTAGGTAATTTGAGAGGAGCTAAACGTAACGATAAGAATAAGGGAAAGTGCTAAAGGGTTAATTTGAAGCAGAGAGCAAGGCAGCAGATTGTTGTTCCTTTTCCTAAGTTTTATACAGAATTCAATTCAATCTAATCCACTAATCCAATCCAATCCACCTACCTCACTTAAAGGATAATCTATCTAACAAATGTAATAAGTACAAGAGTTAAGCTAGATACTTATGTATAAGAACGATTTGTCCATCCATCCATCCGTCATGTTATGTTATATAGTAAAAGTGATTCTGACAGTTAATAAGGTCAGGTAAGTTGTAAGTAAGTAGTAAGTATATAAGAGTAAACTAAAGTAGATTAGGATTAGATAGATTTGTGTTCTGCTGTTCTGCTCTTCTAAAGACAATATTATTGAAGTGAGTAGTCGAGTTGAAGTTTTTCTATTCCGAGTGGTTAGTAGAAGCCACTCCTATTTCCACATCGAGGCGGAGTGACAAGGAGCCAATAAACCAATATTAGGTGTGGCTTTGTTTAAGGCGCATGTAGCAGTTTGTTCTGCGGGGAGGGCTGCTCTTCTAATCTTATGTAATGCTAACTTACCTTACTTACACACACACTTCTATTTCTCATCCTGTTATGTTATGCTCTGTTCTAAACTAAAGCAAATGTTAAGCCCAGTCAAGTTTCTTACTTGTTCACTTCACTTAACGTCCACATACATACATGATAGTTTCTAATCTCTAATGTAAATTGACTCTAACATAGAAAGGTATCCACTTTTTTCTAACTTTACCTACACACACGCAGTTAGCAGCTAGTCAAAGTAACTTGAAACCTTAATAAATGCAATGCAAATGTAATAAAGCTAATAACTAAGCAGTAGGTAGCAATATTCTGTAGTAAGGCATGCAAACATATGCAAAGCTAAGCAATATTCAGATCGGATCAACTTTAGTTCTGCTCTGGCTCTGATCTTGATGTACTTTGCTTTAATACACTTCTATAATGTAAAATACAAATACAAGGCAGATTTACATTTACTTTTTAGCATTTACATTAGATACTATTACATACACATACTTACATTACAATACAAGTATATATACAATAGTAGTAGAATGCAGAAAATACAGATACAAAGCACGTACTATTCTGTACAACATACTGTCTGTTGTTTTCTGTTCATTCTGTGTAATAAACTGCTTTGTACTTAGTAGATATGTATGTAAGGTAGTTAAGTTAAAAGAATAGATACATACACGTACTTTACTTGGGTATAAGTACACACACAGGTTAGTTAAGCATATATTTATACATAAAAGTAAGCATAAGCAATGCATGTAGCTATGTAAAACTACCCCGTTTGCTTAGCGATGTGATTACAATGCAATACAGTACACATACGGCACAACACAATAAACAGAAAGCTATTGTATGTAGTTTCTGTTATGTTATTGTATGTAGTAGTAGGAGCAGAGTGTTATGTAGTTAGTTAGTTAGTGTTAGCGATACTCTTGTGCTCCGTCCTCCTGTTATGTTGTTGTCGAGTGAGCCTTTCTTTGTATTCTATTCATTGTAAGTACAGATATTCCCTTTGCATTGTTGTTTGTTACTGTAGAGGACTCGAGCTCACTTTAGTGAGCTTTTGCTCTATCACATCAGTTCAGTATCTCAGAGTACACTCCAAACCACGGACAAAAACGAAACGAGTGAGTCCAGAGCCAGAGCCAAACCAAGCCAGGCCTGAATTGAATTACAGAACCAGACCAGTATATCCAGTAAGAGGATACTAGTACTGAGTCCAGTCCCCTGAGTAACTCGACTTTCCTTGTCCAATCCAATCCATTCCATTCCAGCCCTCTCTAAACATTTACTCAAGCAGCTGCTAAACCAACAAATTACTTCACTTCACAACCGACACCTCAGCATTAAGCACTTAGGCGAAGTTAAGCTAAAGCTAAAGCTACTCATCCTTTAGCTTATGTAGGAACAAACGCTTCCTTACTTTATTTTACTTTACGCATCCAAGAAGCTACATTCTTCAAGTTTCACAGAAGAAGAATAGACTTACACCAAACGTGTTTGAAACTTTGAAACGTTGTTTCATTTTCTAAACTTAACCAAAAAATTGGTTCGTGCTGAACTTGCTGTTATTTTGTGAATTGAATTTTGTTTGAAACTCATTTGGAAAGGAAACTTGAGCGGATTTTTCTACGTTTCCGTTAAAAAGTGTACTAAAGTGTACTAAGGACGCAAGGTGAATATTAATTATCCTGAATTACATTGACCGATAAGCAAGTATTAGTAAAGGATAGGTACTCGAAAGTACTATTTATGAAGAGAAGATCTTGATTCATTCATAATATTCACAATAAAGAATTTAGAAGAAATACATACAGTATCGACATTGATAACTATCATTATTGTATAGAAGAGTGTGAACTTGCTTACGTTCATAGAAGGATGATTTTTGTTGAGACGAGTGATGAAAGTGATAAACGTACGTTTGTAATGCATTAATTGCTAATAGCTGATAAAGTGTTGATAAGAAACTTCGCAAAAGAAAAATCACCGCTGCGAATATAAAATTGGAGTATTAATTGGCTTACAGTTAATAAATCTTAATGATACTCTATGGAGCAAATGTGACTTACTTAAGCGTGAGCATAAATTGTAATCCTATGAACTGAACTGAATTTAACATTCAAGTGAACAGCAATAAGCAAGAGATTCTTAATCAGATAAAGAAAACTTATAAGAAAACTAAGTAATTTGACTTGCTATGCTACATTAATTCTCAAGTACTACTTACATACAATAAATACTACGTAACTATTTGTGTATGCTTGTTTGAGTGAATCAAATTACATATGTACCTAAGCACAAATACGCTATTTATGTATTTACACAGTTTCTACTGCGCTATCTGTTAACTATCTGCATCTGAATCGAAACTTGATAAGCCTATTATACTTAGCTAGCAAGAAACAGAGGAGGAAACTCAAGCAAAATGATATTCCATGAAGTATTTACACTTGAATCTGAATCTTCAACAGAATTGCTTACACAAGTAGTCTGAAAGAAGAATTCGACTTCTCAGTACAATCACATCGAATACGGCGGATCCAAGCGGCTTTCTCACCACAGTTTAGAAATAAGTTCATTAAGTTTCCTAAAAGTTTGTGAAAATGCCTCGCCCGTCTCGTGAAAGCTATGGAGATCAGAAGCCACCTTATTCCTATATCTCACTTACCGCAATGGCAATCTGGAGCTCGCAAGAGAAAATGCTCCCTTTATCAGATATCTACAGATTCATCATGGATCATTTTCCTTATTACAGGTAATTTACATTTCATTGTTTTATTAAAATACGAATTACTTAAGTACTTAGGTAGACTACATCTATCATTGTACAGTAATATCTTTTAATAAGCCACATAAAAACATTAGAACCTAAAATAACAGAAAGCACGTAGTTAATTGATTTCCTTTCTTAAAGAAACATTTATACTTCTCCATATATTATTTGCAAAAAGCAAACATGCTATTTGAAAGCAAAGTACCTAGTAATCTTGGTCTAGTGCACTATAGCGAGATGAGAAGATTACAAATTGTTTTTGAAGTAAATGAGAGATTTTATAAAGATTCCTAGAAAGGGATACTACCGCAGTACCGCCTGCCGTGTCACTTGAAATTAAGGAAACTGTCAGATCTTTTACATTTTTCCAAAATGTGTTTATGTAGTAGGTACAAAATACAATGCACATACCTACCCAGAAAGATACGATATATGTTTTTAAAAATAATAAGAATGAAAACAGAGTAAAGCAGAACAGATTTCACGTCAAGCGAGGGTTACCTTCTAAGATCCACATGAAAAGTGTGATGTTAAGAAGATTGTAGTTTTTGATACATTTTTGCAAAAGCAGTTAGACAGACAGTAGACAGAAAAAGGTATTTAGCATAAGTAGAACTCAGCATGTGTTCTAAGACTGAAATCTGAAGATGTTAGTGAATCAGCAATCAAAGTCCGAATAAAGAGTATAACTAACAACTTGTGTTATTTTGTTGATTATATAGAAAAAATACGCAAAGATGGCAAAACTCTTTAAGACACAACTTGTCATTCAACGACTGCTTCGTCAAGGTTCCCAGAAGGCCCGACCGACCTGGCAAAGGTGCATACTGGGCCCTACACCCTAATGCGCTAAACATGTTTGAAAATGGCTCATTCCTTCGACGTCGAAAGCGATTCAAGTTGCAAAAGATTGACAAAGATGTTTTGGAACGGGTGATGAACGGTCAAAGTCCTTTCGGGCCCATTAGCTCGCCTGGACAGCAACCGTCGCCAAATATTAGTCCGCCGTCAATGATGGGTGGCGGAATGTCGGGAGTCGGAGTAGGGAATATGAACATGTCCCCACCGATTGGAGGGATGATGGGAGTCTCAGGAAACCCTGGTTTAATGTCTTCTCAGTTTTCGCCTCACCTCGTCGGAGGGAACGGTCTTCACGGAGTCAACGTCAATGCAGTTCAATTCGGAGCAATTTCCGCATTCGGACACGGACCTCACCCAATATTCCTAAATAACAATACAGACGCTCGGCTTCTGGCCGCAAGTGCCGCGGCGGGCTACTCCCCTCCTCGAGATTTGTATCATCACCACAATCATAACAATCATCACATTCATAGTCACCTTCATCATCACCCGGGAATGGGGATGTCGCAGAAGGATATCGAAGACTTGAAGGAAGCCACCCGGGCGATCAAAACTCTTCGCCAACAGTCAGCCAAATTGAAAAGAGCCAAATACTCGCACATGGATCTTTCCCCTGTATCCAAAAATAACCATCACATCCTCCGCAATGACAAGTCATCATCTCACGAAGATGAAAACGAAGAGATTCGTCATAAAAGTGACAAGAGGTTCGCTCTGACTGATGATAAAAGTTCCCTTAGTATTCATAAGTCTAATTATAATCACGATCACGGTAGTTCTAATAATGTAATTAACCCTTCTTCCTTGTCGTTGTCACCAACATCTCTCCATTCCTCAAGCGGCAAAGCGAAACATCAACGTGGAGGTAATAATTCCAATAATTTTTCAATAGAAAATCTCATTGCCAAAGATAAATCGAAAAGCTCCCGAAAAGATAAAGACAAAGACACTAGTAATAGTAAAGATATCAACAGGGAGGAGGAAGATGAGGACATCATGTCCGATTCCATCTCCGTATCTATCTCAGATGTAGGATCCGAGCGTATTCTTGAACATAATGATCTCGACGAGTTGTCTGTCTCCGGAGAGCCTTACGGCCCCGCTGATAATGACAACGATAGTGTTCATAGTCGTCTCACTCGCTCCAGATCGAATTCCCCAAGAAGTATTAGCCCTTCCCTACATAATAATCACATTTCCCAAGCCAACAACCATTCTAATATCAACAATAACAATTCCCGAAACTCATCTTCCAGATCCCAATCTGTTGTCTTAGATTCCCCTCCAAAATTCTCATCTTCCACAACCTCTCCTCCAATCCAGAACAACTTTGCCACAAATGTCTCGGCAGCCGCTGCCAATGCAGGCCTCCTTCCATCAGCCTACCCGTTTTACGCTGCAGCTTTCTTGTCAGCCCAGTCTTTATTGTATAATCCTCATTATTTCCCAAACGGAAACATTCCTACTTCCAACGTTGGTACTAATCCTACTAACGGTTTGACACATCATTCAGCCAACGGCCCCATTCCTAGCAATGCCCATGTAAATATGCATCATCAATTCAGTGTCAATAGTCATCCCAATGCTGGTAGTCTTACGGGAATTAATATCAATATTAATAACATTAACAATCCTACTGCAGCCATGTTGTTCAACGCTAAAGACTTGTCTGGCTTATAAAAATCCCCAAAAACTATGCAATTTCTCAGTTATATTGTCAGTGATAGAATTTAATGCATTCCTATTCATGATTTACAACTTTACCATTACTATACAGATAAAAATATACATACCTAGATAAGTATACTGAACATAACATACTACTACCTATAGTACTTATAATAAATTATCGTGTTAAATGTTTATGCTAGTGATTTGATTACTTTAGTATAGTAATAGTAGCTAATAGCTAAGTAATAAATGTATTTAGTAGCCTGTCCGTAAACAGCTAGCTAAATACTTAAATAAATGATAATTATAGTATCCTATAGGTCATGCATTTTAGCATATGTACCTTAGCTAAACTACCTACCTACCTACGCACACAATATAAATACCCGGGTATTAATAATTTTACCTATTCGTTATTACGATTTTAAAATCCTAAGAAATCTCAATGTTCATTCGTAATTTATTCATTTACAATTACAATTAAGTATGAGTTGTATGCGAAGAAGAGTTTTTAAATGAGAAATTGTAGGGAAAAAAGGATTAAGCTGCCCAGTGATTAGTGATACACAGTCAAATAGTTAGACATAAGAAAAATGTTAATTACCTACTACATTCGTTTTAATGTAATTTTATTCTGTATTAAGTTACTATTTGTTGTTATCGTTGCAATATTACTCGATTAATTGCTTTAACTCAACTTTGTGTACTGTAATTTCCATAATAATGAAAATAGCAATCCGTAGTGTTGTACATTGAAAAATCCGTATTCTATGTGGTATTTGTGTAGTACTGTGTATTTGCTAAAGACCGAGACAATAGAATTCGGTGGAAATATTGTTACCAATAATTAAACTAAAATTATACAGATAATGTTACTAAACTAAACTAGATTGCTCAGACTGTTTTCTGGAAAATTACTGTCATTAGGTATACGGTAGAGTAGAATGACGATTTTGATAAAATTGCTGCCATTGCCAAGTCATGCGATTTCGCATGACAGAATGACTTGCCATGACATTCCCCATTACAAATAAGTACTATAATATTAGATAGCAAAATAATTCGATTTCCTATTGTAATAGTAGTAGGTACCTTATATCTTTTCGTATGCCATTTTATTACAAATATGTATTACTATTAGATTAGGTGAAGTCTTTTTTGGATAAAAAACAAATTGCAATTAGAACTATCTTCTTTAGTCCAAATAATTATATGATCTATATAAATAATTCGATTTTGTGATTTTTAATGTAATTTAATGTAATTTGTGTTTAAAGCTAAAATTGATAGGTAAAGGTACCTATGATATTGCTTCTTCAAAAATGTAAGTGTACTATGAACGTGTATTGTATAGTACTAAAATTAAAATGTACACACTTAAATTGTATTGTACTTAACGTAACATCCTGACAAACCGGAGCAACTTATATGTATGTAGCGCTTTACTTCATCGAATCTCATGTTTAAATGAATGACAAGGATATATATGATAATGAAATATGAAAATGAATCCAATATACAAAGTCGTCTACTCATCATCAAAGGAAGTAAAAATAAAATACATAATGATATTACAATCAAACGCAATTATCTTTAGTATTTCCCGTTTATTTACTTACAAATACTCGAGCATAGCATTTTCATCAATAAGTTTGACGTGCATTGGCATTCTTATGTAGTACTATAAGTAGCATATATCATACACAACTAAAACAGAAATATTCTACTAATATAAGTACCTACATAAGTTTCAAGGAAAATCAAAAGGATACACCATTTAATTTCCGGCAAGTATTCCCCGGAGGCATACCGTTTACATATTTAGACTAGACAGAGCATTTGTCATACTACCTACTACTTCTACTATTATCTAAGTGGGCTACCTTCTTTATTTCACTTTATACATAATGCATACTGCAATTTGTTAAAAGAGTAAGGGAGCAAGTAGAATGAATTAACATTAACAGCTTTAGCAGACAAATTAATGGCTGAGGTACATCTTACTTACAACATACTATATCTGCACATACCCCACATAGAAAAGCAAATGTGGCCATTAAAAGGCCAATTATAGGGAAAGAAGGACAGCAGGTGCACACAGCACTTCATCGAAATGAATTCTGTCAACTGTTGTTCATATATGTGCAGATGTATAGAACCCAATATAGAAAATTGTAGATTCGCATCATATGGTAATATATTAGTGGTTGATTTTACCCGTGACATTAATACTCACAAACGTACGTACTTGTAGCAGCAGGTATTTATCAATATGAAAGCTAAAGGTTGATTTGAATTTGAGTGGATTACACAATACTACTATACCTTAGTTACTTTCCTACCAAATTGCTTACCTACATATGTCAAACTGCGTTAAACGTAAAGAATTGGTGGAACAGTTGTAAATAGCCCTTGTGTAAGGATACCATGACTAATAGTGACAGAGATATCGTTTAGTTCCGTTATATGACAATTACTGATGTTTTCACAATTAACTTAACCTTATCAGGCTAATGCGTTGATTGAACAAATGGATTGATGCTTTGATACTTTTGTTGACTGTCATGTCAGACAGAATGTAGAAACATAGAACCACACTGTACTGATACGTAACTAAACTGCGTATGTTACTACATAAACAGAAACAACGGGAATAGTCATAATTACCCTATTGGGGAATAGCATGCATGTTACATACAATCCGAAACAAATTAGACGTGTGTTGTGCGCTCTTCTCCTTTGGGTCAAAGTATACTAGATAGAACGGCGTAAACTGCGTATTGAATTGGACTGACTTTTGCCCTAAACTCTAATTAATCTCTAGGGATCAACAACAGAAAATGTTCCGTGACTATCTTTGGCCAAAGCAAACGAACCCGAAACCATAAGAATAAAGAAACAATCTAACAGCTATTTAGAAATACAAAATAATATCATTGAAACATTTTGATGTTCTGTTCAGCAAAAGCAAAGCTCTCTATCATATCATTCAGGTATGTACTATCATATCCAATCACTCATATTTAATGCACCAGTAACACGTAACCCCAAACTAAAACTAAAGTAACTAACCGATTAGGCATTCTTCTGTTTCGTATTGTATACATGCATCTATCTTAGGTATAGGTAGCTTTTTGGAATAAATACTTACGTGTACGTGTGTGTATCAATTCTTTCTAACTTTTCCTCATTTTTTAATAATTATTATTATTTTACGAAATGTTTAAATACATTAACAATTTATTTTTATGTGCGTAGCTAAAACGTAAATGATTAAATTACAGCGTTAAATCAGAAAACTCAAATCCTCAAGACGAAATGATATTTTTAAGGTAGCCGATCCGATGGTACAACGAAATAAAAATATTCTATTGAGCATTGTGTTGGGGAAAACATAGAAGTTGGAAACAAGAAAACGCATTAGACTCAGATGGCTGATTGACCTGTCTTGAGAGTCTGTCTCTCTCTCCTTCATTTTCATTTGCTACTGCTACTGTACTACGTAAAAAAATAAAACAATAATATTCACCATATTGTTGTCTACACATAGAAAAATGTGTTTATCTGTACACAACATTAAGTTAACTACTACTTAATCTGTAGGTTAGCGTTAGCAGGCACCCCAGAACAGGTACTCTAACTAATACACACTTTACTTTAATATATGTACTGTTAGTATAACTATTTTTCCTGCATAGGTTCTGCTATGCTATGCTTTTGCTCATTGAAAGTTATGTACTTATTAAATATTATTATTATTTTGCGAAGTAGTTGAAGCAGAACATATAAATAAACTACATATCAGCAAGAAGGTTAATCTCTTTATATCTCGAGTTAAGATGAGTTTAAGTTTCAATGCCTTTGTTCTGTTCTACAGTATCTATGTATGTGTCTATGTAATGTTGTATCTACAATGTAAAATTACTTACACATTAATAAATACTAGTGTATACAATAGTATATTAAATATAGAGATAAGATTAGGCAAAGCAAGGTAAGTGCTATGTATTAGTATATACGTAAGCAAACCAAAAGGCACCACAATTATGTATAGTTGGATAGTTGGCGGTGCAAAAATTTTAAGAAAAGAGCTCAACCTATGATTAGTGATACTATTAAACATTAAACAGAAAGAGTCGGGCTATTGAAGATAGTACCATATCATATATAGTATAACATTAAATTGAGCTCCGACTACTAATTGAAATAGCTGATTTTCCTCCTGATATCCTTATATGGTGTTAGTGTTTATTTAGAAAGAGCATCAATGTGACTCTTTCTCATCGTAACATTTAATGTGGAACTAATGTTCCCTATATGCAGATCTAAGCAAAGATATTAGCCTTAAATAATTGCTCCTCAAGTGTTCCTCCTTATTTACAATGTATTTCCATTAGTCATTCTATGCTTCACAATCACTAAACTCTAAACTGTGCAAAGTGAGAACAAAACATTTAATTTCCCCTTACCTTTGCTTTAGACACGCAGAATACAATACAATTCAGACATAGAATATTGAATAGCCAATAAAAATTATTCCCATGTAAAATGCAAATAATTCTACAGATATCTTGGAAACTTTAGCTTTACCTGCGTCAATTAGCAGACATTAACGATGTAGTCAACCTCGTGAAAAATGTGTATTTCTAATTCTTATTGATTTTTAAATGTGGCTTAATTGTGTACACCACGAATAAATGTACAATTTTATTGTATACACATGTAAGTAAAGATAATTAAAACATATAAAGCGTTAAGGAAAAGTAGAAATGGTATTACCAAAGGAGGTAATGCAGAGGAAAAATTCTCTGTGCAGTAGCCGCAGGTGATCCAGATCCAGACTACCTAGGTTTACTTTACTTTACGTTACATATGTAGTTATGTACATTCGTAAGAATAACTACCATAATTAATATCATAAAATAAGTAAGTAAGTAGTTCATATTTATTTACCTACATCGATGTATTGTATTACCAAGGTCAGTAGATAAGAATTTTTTCACACATCTGGGTGCCACTGCTTTGTACACATTTATTTTGTTTACATATGCCACATACTGTTTGCTCTGAGAAGCAAAATACTTACTATCTTTATAAATCTCTTTGGCTACCTGACTAGCACACAGAATAAGTGAAACTGGAACTTACGTAGGATTACATTTGTACCTAAACGAATGTACATATGTATGTTGGTATTTAAAAACAAAAGCTTAACTAACTTGCTGATAACTTACATCGTATGTAGTTGGCAAAAAAGTTCAAACTTCAAAGACGTAACGTAGGAAGAAGATAAGTAAAATAGTTAATACTCTGTTTCTGAATGATAAGCCTTGCTTTGCTTACCTATATCATGTATCTTATTTATATATACAGCTAACAGAAAACGAAGGGATGGGATAAATAAGCATATTGTAAGTAGTTTTAAGTATAAAAAGTGGAATTTGTTAGCATTACACAACACAAGAGGAAAAGATAGACAGACAGAGATAAGATTGTCTTGTCCTGACTTTAGCAGTAAGGAAAAGTAAAATAACTTCAAACTCACTTGTAAAAGAGTATTATTGAACATGTCTATACATACTTACACGTAATACGTTTATAATAGTGTAAAATTGAACAAACCTTTGCTTATTTAGCTCACAACATTTGTAGGTACAAATAGTATGGAGTTGTAGACAGGAGCAAAATCCGCCACCGTGAAATAAGAAAATTAGTGCCATTGCAAATGAGATTCGTAATTGGTTATACAAGTGTTTATACTGCAATGTTATGTGTTACGTTGAGGATATGAGCAAAGTCAATTTGCAATACGTAATTTTCTGGACTGACTGAAGTAGTATAAAGTAGTCGCACTATGCATAATGGCTCAACTACCTTTTAGCAAATAAAAAACTCAAAAATTCAGCGCAATGAAAGAAACTAATAATAAAATATAGGTATAGCTGATTGCTTTTGCCTTTGCGACTCTATTATTGTATATATGTCAAAGGCTCACTGTATCGTAACATCAGTCCGGCATGTTTTTAATTACATCTCTTTTTAACAAAATGTTCAATATTAGATACAAAACATTTCGGTGCCAATAAGGAAATTTTGTTATTCTTTAAATAATTTAATGTTCATTCTGAATAGGTTTATGATTCTTTACTTTTAATAAATGCATAACTTATGTAGCCTTCTAGAAGTAAACTATGCATAATGCACACTAGGGAATTCATACCGCACAATTTGATTAAACCCCCCAAAACTCTAATCTCCAAATATCTATCCATGCTTCAATGTTTTTCTTACAGGAAGCAAGCAGTGCAGTGTAATGGTAGAAGTGGAAAGCTAAGTCTAGACCGAGGGCCCCTGTTCCAGGCATTACTTTAGTGCCTACGACAGTATGCAAGTTTGAATGTTGTATGAGCATTTTTGCATTAATTTACAGCAACGTTCGTTTTAATCTAACTATAAGTAGTAATAAGCAACTAATAAAGTAGAAAATTGTAAACTGTCTTGCTTTACACTTGTAAGCTTGTAAGTGCAGGGAAAGAATTTATGTTAGGCTTTAATTTAGCTCTGATGTGACTATGTTACATGACAAATTGTCATTACTTTCATTTCCAACGTTATAGAATGCGTACAAGCAGCCTATTGTTTAATTGCAGGGCTTAACAGAGTCGCTACATACTTATACAATATAATTTGTACTATATTTTATAGGTATGTACTTTATATATCGCTTCTATACTTTATAGGACTTAAGGTAAGTGTTTAAAATGCACACTAAGTCATATCAATTCATTTCAGTCGTATCGGGGAAAGACAAAGATGTAAACAAGAAAACTTTTACATGCAAGTACAATCTACACGGGAAATTTAACACTTTTATAATGCACGGCCATTATTAAGATGCACAAGTTTAACCCACAATAATGTTGTTGTACTATTATTCCAGGCCAGGCAAGCAAAGCGAAAGCAAAGGAAGGTAAGGGGATGCAATGTCGCAAAATTATCCAATATATCAACTAATAAGTGTTGCCCGGAAATTGTCTATCATAAATAAGTACTAAGCGAATTCAGCGCACATACAAATACCTACTTGCTACTGTAACCGCACCGCAATACATACATACATAGGTACCCTACTGGACTGGATTACTGGAGTGGATTAATAGGGGCTCATGCTGGAGTTAACATGGTGAAACAATTCTCAAACCCTACAATGCACAGCTTTTATCTGGACGTATCAACGTTATTAACTAAATTAACATATGTTATGACTTACTTTGAGTAAAAAGCTAATAATGTTGCATTTCAAGCAACAAAAAGCAAAGCAAACACAGTTTTTTAAATATCCCTTGCCAGGGGCTATTAAATAAATTCACATCCGCTTTTTTTTTAATCTGACTTTATCTTGGACAAGAGAGAACCGACCTGCTGCCCACTCACAGAAGAAATCTAAATCTGCGAAAAGTCCTTGCATTGCTATATTCTACTTACTACTTACGTATGTACATATGTGTATCACAATCATAATCTCAATTTAAGATCTTTCACTCGTCCATACATTGCATTACTTAACGTGCTTTGCTTCTGCTTCTATTGTATGTCTTTACATTATACTGTGTACACACAGAACTAACAATAATATAGATTTCAACTTTTTCAGCACAGCGGGGGTATAATTCATACATATGTACATAGTGCTACGTGTGGGCAGTATAATATAATATGCAACGCAGTCTGAATTGGCCTGCTTCTGACACTGACTCTGGATAATATGAATTATTACGTAATCCCTACGTACATACACATTATCTGCAACCGGATTTAGCAAATATAAAAATACAGCAAACCTACTTACTTAATAATATTTTCTTCTGTGATTCCCCTGAACTGAACACTAAAACAAAAAGAAGCTCTAAATTCCCCATACATTTCAATTTTTTCAATGAAAAGAATTACTCAACTCTGCTATCATTTTATTATCTGTATTATAAATGTAATGTGTAACGCAAACGAAAGGTCATATAAATACAGTAGAAAATCCATTGCATTTCATGTAATACTCTTTGGAGAGCTTCCTGCAGTTCTGGCAACTTGAGATTGAGATTGCACGCACATTGTAAAAACACAGAAAACGAGGGACGATGAGTTCTCCGATCAAAAAGAAGAAGAGCTATGCTACAAGCTAAAGTAAACTGGCCTGGTATGGCATAAATTAAAAATTCGCATCTCGTTATCTAATTTAATTGTTGGTTTTAGCAACGCTTAAGAAGGAAGGAGCACAGTTGGAGCAGTTAATACTATGCATGTTTGTTTTATCATAGCCCACCATCATAGACACGGACAGCCACAAACAAGACAACACAACGAAGCCAATACATAGTATAATAATAATACTATTCCTTCAACACAGACAAAGTTTACGTTTTACATGCATACAACACGTAATACAAATACCAAACCAAACCACGTTACATAAATACATAGTACACCTTCAATTAATACTTTAGAAGTTACTACTTGCTCTAGCATTGAAATTGCAACTAACAACTAGCCCTTCATTCTTAATTCTCGTTTATATGAACCTGCCCGCTGCATTTGTACACATTTCAACATAAAAGGAACTTTAACTGCCGTGTGCTCTGCTACTACCTGCCATTACTGCATGATGCGAACAAGTTAAAGAAGCAGTGGAACGATCAGCTTTGTTAGCACAGAGCCAGCCGCATTCGAGTTTTCCTTTTGATCAAACCATATAGATAAACTAAAAGCGAGCAGAGAACCAAACCACAGATTCTAATTTCTTACGTCATTTTAGTTTAGTAGGAGCACTAAACTAACTTAATATTATATGTAACATACACTTACATCCTATATAGCATTATACTTTACACACACAATAGCATGACATAAAATAACATAATAACTCATGAACTTACACTTACAGCCTTTGTTGGTTTAGCATTAAACTTCTTTCTACATCCTCTATTTTCATATATCAAGTATATGGTGTGCCTGGTCTGGTTTGGTCTGGTATGGTCTACACGAGTTAAAGATTGCTAATCTAAAACTTCAGTTGAGACTAGCCATTATGTCCAATAGGAGTATCTGCCTTAAATGTGTAGTGTTTTGTGTATTGTGTGCATATTATTATTATATATATGATACGTATACAGTAGGTACACGAAATAAAGCAAAACTAAGCAAAGCAAAGACCAAAAGATAAAGGGACATAATTACTACCTTCGCGTTTAAATATTACACACACAAAATATTAGTTTTCCTCATCAAAAGTCATGCAATTAGTTTATGGTCCGCGCATTCTTCTGATGTGAATGACTAGGACTAACTAAGTGGATGATAGCTTAAGAGTAGAGCACATTTATTAGCTAAAGTAAACTTACAATGAGTAAACTTCAATCCTAAAGATAAGAAACACAAACACACAATATTATATACTGCATAATGTTAAATTACATATTATTATCGGAACTACCTTTCTACTGAGCAACGCAAACGCAACAGACATATACATTTCATATAGAGGATGGGATGGTGCATAAAAAATTGGACTAGGTATTTGTACATGTTAAGCATAGAACATTTTTTAAATAAGTGTGGTAACTATAATTTAATTTCGTAGACTGATTAAAACCTTTTCTCCGTAATTAAATGCAGCTAAACTAGAGAATTTTCAGACTTCTAGAGTTAAGCTTGACTTGACTTGTCTGGTTTGATTCTTTGATTATATTTGAAACAATATTTTTCTACCTACCTACTTAACTATATCAAAAATATCTCGAAAAGGTAAGTAACTACACAGTTTTATAACATTGTTAGTAAATGGTTAGCTTAGATTGTTAAATATTAACAGGGCAGACGATTGATAGTACAAGCTGGTGAGTAAATAGCACTGTTGGTGGCATTGGAATGTGTATTTTTCCTAGCGTACGATTCCTCATTCACGCACGCATAGCTCAAAACGTCAGAAAATTCTACATAATGATAATAATGTGGTGTGCTATCTGCTGTATATGAATGTACATGTACTGAATGATACGATATACTCAGAAAACTCAGAAATTGAACCAGTTATGAATCATAATTGCAATTACTAACTTACTAACTACTAGTTTGTTTTGTCTCATTATTGTTACATTAAGAAAAAAATTCAATTTGTAATTCAATGAAACTTTATGCCATCCTCATTTATCTCTAATGTATGCTAAGCAAGTGTAAGAACACAAAACACAATATAATGTGATACTTCTTGTGCGATTAGCGAACTGTCTTACACTTTAAACAATTAGGTACCTACCTTAGCAATCCACGTTTCAATAATAATATTCATAAAGCATTTCCATTCATTGATTAATAAGACAAGGGATGAGTACCATCATTTACTCCTTGTATTTTTATTTCCTTTGCTTATAAACTAATGGCAAGGTATGCATGGTGCGTAGAGAAAAGAAAGGATTCAATTGAATTCATTTAAGCCAGCCACCTGCAGTGCCATTACATTGTATTTCATTTGCACATTTCCCTTCAACTTGACCTAGCCTTAGATTTTAGTAGTTAAATATTACTAATCAATCACCAAGTGCAATTTTGCAGGCAAAACTATCCTTATTTCTTGAATTATTAAATAGATGTTTCAATGCACTGGTGCTCTGGTACCTTGTTAGCATTTAATGAGTTAAAAGGGTGCGGAAGAAAATCGATAAAAGTTAATAGGCTACCAGACAGAAGTACAAATGAGTCTGAAAGTCGAATGAAGGCACTAAAAACCTATTAGCTAAAATTGTAGCATATACTATGTGTCGGAGACACAGACATTTAAATAGAAAATAGTAATCCTTCTCAAGATTACTAAATAGTAGGAATTTATACAAGTATAAGTGTTAATAAAACCAGCAAAAGATTATTATAGCATCTGCGATTAGTAAAATTTTACCCTGATGAGATTTAGTTTAGCTGAAACATACAATCAATAGATAATTAATTGATTTCACTACTTTGCGGTATCGTGTGCCTATGGCATATGCAGCACGCATATCCAGAAATACTTATGAAAGTACAGATATATATTTAGTAAGTAGTATAGATACCTAGAAACTAAATCTATAATCTACCAAGCAAATGCATGTACAAATAATCTACCTTATTTGCCAATATGTTGTATCAATTATTTTATATACAGATGCATAGTTTTAGCCCGCCCGAGTGTGCGAGGCTGGCTTATGTAATCGCAATGTCTGTCCGTGCGTCCGTCCGTGCGTCCG